>OVAF01000240.1:4594-53332 GCA_900406245.1 Odontarrhena argentea | reverse complement strand
ATTGACGTTTCACGTTGTTTGTTTCGTTCAGTTTTCAAAGAACTACTTGGTCGCTCAGAAGCGACTTTATCAATATAACATTTCGTTACATTCTCGTCAACAACTTTTTTCAATAAGTTGTTTTTCGTTTGTTTTGCTTGTTACCTTTCGTGGCAACGAATATAAATATACCAGTTTGATTATTAAAATGCAATAGTTTTTCTAATAAAATTTTTAACTTAGTAAAAAAGTATAAAAACAGCACATTTCTTCTATATAAGTATAATTTCTCGCACCATCAAGATCTATTATACCCACGCAACTCATACTCAAATAAAAAAAGCTTTGGAGAAATCTCCAAAGCTTAGTCTTGTTTATGGCGCATAGCAGGGAATAATAATACATCACGAATAGATGGTGCATTTGTTAATAACATAACTAGACGATCAATACCAATTCCTAATCCACCCGTAGGAGGCATACCGTACTCAAGAGCTTCAATATAATCGTCATCCATCATATGTGCTTCGTCATTACCTTGTTCACGCTCTTTTAATTGCGCTTCAAAACGTTCTTTTTGATCGATCGGATCATTTAACTCAGTAAATGCATTTGCATGTTCACGTGCAACGATAAATAATTCGAAACGATCTGTGAATCGTGGATCTTCATCATTCTTTTTCGCAAGTGGCGAAATTTCTACCGGATGACCGTAAATAAATGTTGGTTGGATTAATTTATCTTCTACTTTTTGCTCGAAGAACTCATTAATAATATGACCAACTTCCATTGTATCCTTAATTTCTACATTATGTTCTTTCGCAAGCTCACGCGCTTCTTCTACACTCATCGGATTCCAGAAATCCGCTCCAGAGTGTTGCTTAATTGCATCTACCATATGAAGACGTGTCCATTCTGGTTCTAGATTAATTTCATAATCACCATATTGGATTGTTGTTGTACCCAATACTTTTTTCGCAATATGAGCAACCATATTTTCTGTTAGTTTCATAATATCATTATAATCAGCGTACGCTTCATATAATTCAATCATCGTAAACTCAGGGTTATGACGAGTTGATACACCCTCATTACGGAATACACGGCCAATCTCATAAACTTTTTCTAATCCGCCCACAATAAGACGTTTTAAATGAAGTTCAATTGCGATGCGCATATATAATTCCATATCTAACGCATTATGATGCGTAGTGAAAGGACGAGCAGATGCTCCACCTGCAATCGCGTGCATCATAGGCGTTTCTACTTCAAGATAACCGTTGTCATCTAAATATCTTCTCATTTCACGAATAATTTTACTGCGAGTAACAAATGTTTCACGACTTTCCATACTTGTAATTAAGTCTAAGTAACGTTGACGGTATCGTTGTTCAACATCTTTTAATCCATGATATTTATCCGGTAACGGACGGAGAGATTTCGTTAAAAGCGTAAATCCCGTTGCTTTTACTGAAAGTTCTCCAACGTTTGTTTTGAACACTTTACCTTCAATACCTACTAAGTCACCTAAATCTGCTGTCGTAAATAACTCGTACTCTTCATCTCCAACAGTATCTTTACGAACGTAAATTTGAACTTGTCCGTGTAAATCTTGAATGTGCGCGAATCCAGCTTTTCCTTTACCGCGTTTTGTCATAATACGACCAGCGATAGAAACAGTGATTTCTTTCTCTTCTAATTCTTCTTTAGAGAATTCTCCATATAAACTTACTAAGTCGGTCGTTGAATTTGTGCGTTCAAATCGTTTACCGAACGGATCGATTCCTTGCTCACGTAAATTATGTAGCTTTTCACGACGAACAAGCAATTGGTCGTTTAATTCTTCGTGGTTCATGTTATCCATGATATTGATATCACTCCAGCTCTATTAATTTTTACAATATATACAGTATAGCATTTTCTACTCAACTAGAAAAACTGCCAGCAACTAACTGGCAGTTCTTCTTTCTTTCACGTAATTATAGGAAGTGTATAGAAGAATGTCAATCTCCTATGTTCCTTATTAACCAACGTAAATTGTTTGTTGTTTCGCTTCTACTTTTTCTACAAATGCACCTAACACATTCGCAAGGTCTTCACGTGTGTTACAAGCATTAATACCATTACGTACACTCGCATTACCACGAACACCTTTTAAATACCAAGCTGCATGTTTTCTCATCTCTCTTACAGCGACACTTTCGTTCTTTAAGTCGATAAGACGATCTAGATGCAACATACATACATCAATTTTCTCGCGCACTGTTGGTTCCGGCATTAATTCACCTGTCTCTAAATACTTTACTGTACGATAAATCATCCATGGATCCCCAAGAGCCGCACGGCCAATCATAACACCATCTACACCAATCTCATCAAGCATGCGCTTCGCATCTTGCGGTGTTTCGACATCACCATTTCCGATAACCGGGATATTCACAGCTTGCTTTACTTGTTTAATGATATCCCAATCCGCTTTACCTTCATACATTTGCACTCGCGTACGTCCGTGAACCGCCACAGCTTGTCCACCAGCACGCTCAATAGCTCTAGCATTTTCTATTGCGAAAATATGTTCTTCATCCCAACCGATACGCATTTTAACTGTAACCGGCTTTTCAACGGCATCTACAACTGCTGCTACCATTTCATATATTTTATTGGGATCTAAAAGCCACCTTGCCCCCGCATCACATTTTACGATTTTCGGTACTGGGCAACCCATATTGATATCAATAATATCTGCTGTCGTATATTTATCTACGTATTTCGCAGCATCTACAAGAGTTTCTTTCTCTCCACCAAAAATTTGTAAACTTAATGGTTTTTCTCTCTCATCGATATATAACATATCTAATGTTCTTTTGTTATTCAGTAATATTGCCTTATCACTTACCATTTCAGCACAAACTAGACCTGCACCAAATTCTTTCACTGTTAAACGGAATGCAGAATTACACACTCCCGCCATCGGTGCTAATACAACCGGATTTTTCATCTCAATATTTGCAATCTTTAACAATCAACCTACTCCTTCCTGCACAGTCACTTTGGCATTAATTCATCTATCGAAACATTTAATGCCTTAGCAACTTCTACTACAAAATCTTGAGAAGGTGATCGATTCCCTCTCTCAACTTCACCTAAAACAGATACAGATACCCCTAATTCTTTAGCAAAACCTTCTTGCGTGTAGCCTTTTAGCTTTCGAAAAGCACGAATGCGTCTTCCCCATTTTTCTGCTTCCATACCGTTACTCCCTCTCGCCTTTTCATTTCTTCTACTTGTGAACGTGAAATGTTTTGTTTTATGTCTTGATTAATCTCTAACAACGGAACGATAACAAAAGCTCTTTCAAACATCCGCGGATGCGGAACAATAAGATTCTCTGCTTCAATATTCTCTTGATTATAAAGTAAAATGTCAAGGTCGATAGTCCTCGGCCCCCACCTAATTTCCCTTTTTCTTCCTAGGTCATTTTCTACTTTTTGTGTTACTTTCAATAATTCTTGTGGTGATAAATTGGTAGAAATTTTTATAACTAAATTTAAAAAGCAACTTTGGTCAGTATAGCCAACTGGCTCAGTTTCATATACAGATGAAATATCATCAACCTGAATATAAGGATTTTTATTTAAGAACTGAATCGCTTCGGTTAGATACGTATAACGCTCTCCAATATTTGACCCTAATGCAATGTATGCTATATTATTCATGGACGTTCTCTCGTAATTTCTACTGCTACAGCACGATAATGACCTGGTATCGGTGGATCCGGCTTAATTACCTTAATTGTACATCGTGAAATACTTTCATATTGTTTTAATATATCTGCAGCAATATTTTCAGCGATACTCTCCACAAGCTTATACTTTCTATCTTCAACAACTTTTCTACATAATTCGAAAAGCTCTCCATAATTGACCGAATGCTCTAATTCATCACTTTCCCCTGCACGCTTTAAATCCAACTCCACCGTTAAGTCAACTTTAAATCTCTGACCTAATTTATTTTCCTCCGGGAACACACCATGATAACCGTAAAACTCCATATCATGGATATAAATTTTATCCAATTACTTTACCCCCTTACCAATCATTGCATCCATCATTTTAGCCATACGCGCCATTTCTTTCACATCATGGACACGAACAAACTCACAACCCTTTTCAATACCAAGACAAACAGTAGCTCCCGTTCCCTCAAGGCGTTCCTCTACTGGCAAATCTAATACGTGCCCAATAAAGGACTTTCTCGATGTACCTAAGAGAACCGGATAACCTAGCACATTTAACTGTTCTAAATTACGCATCACCTCTAAGTTTTGCTTAGGTGTTTTAGCAAAACCGATACCTGGATCTAAAATAATATTCTCATCTCGCACACCAGCATTTTTAGCAATTTTGATACTATCATACAAATCAGCAATCATATCCGCCATTAAATTACGATAATTCATATTATCGCGGTTATGCATTAAAATGATAGGTACATCATAATGAGCTGCGACTTCAGCAATTATTGGCTCCGCCTTCGCTCCCCAAATATCATTAATAATATGAGCACCAGCCTCAATTGCTTGCTTTGCAACTTCAGCTTTATATGTATCGATAGATATAGGCAATTTCACTTCTTTTGAAACCGCTTGAATCATCGGGACAACTCGCTTTATTTCTTCTTCTACTGATACTTTAGCAAAACCCGGGCGAGTAGATTCGCCACCAATATCAATAATATGAGCACCTTCACCTTGCATTTCTTTTGCATGACGTACCGCAGCATCTACCTCGTTGTAACTCCCACCATCAGAAAACGAATCTGGTGTTACATTTAAAATCCCCATAATTAATGTCTTTTCATTTAAATTCAATGTATATTCGCCGCAGCGTAAATCATAATCCCACTTCAAACTACACATCTCCTCTTCGTAATTCATTTCTGCTCCATAATTTCTCTCTCTGCATTCCATAAAGGTACATTAAACTTTTTGTAACTACTCCTACTTTACCCGGGAAATCCTGCGCTTCTATACGATAAAGCGGAACAATTTCTTGAATTGAGTTTGTTACAAAGACTTCATCTGCTGAAAGTAATTCATCTTTTGTAAAGAAACCTTCCTTTACTTCTATATTCAATTCTTCAGCACTTTTTATAATAAACGCACGAGTGATACCATTTAAAATCCCTGTTTTTAACGAAGGTGTATATAAAACATCACCTTTCACAAAAAAGAGATTCGAAACAATCCCCTCTGCAACATAACCTGCTTCAGTAAGGAAAATACCTTCCTTGCTCACTACATTTCCAATTTCACGCTTCCCTAAAATATTATTTAGATAATGATGAGACTTCAGACGAAATGCTCCTTCTGGTGTATTTCGCACTTGTTTTAAAATAACCCCTTCTTTTTCTACTACATCTCCTGGAGCTGTTAAAGGTTTTATAAAAACAATAACCGAAGGGTCTTCATACATTTCCGTTTGTAATCCTATTTCATCTACACCTGCTGATACATTAAAACGTACATACGCATGTTCCAATTCATTCTTAGCGAGTAGATTTTTCAAAATAAGCATCACGTCATCTTTTGTCATTGTCCATTTAATTTGCAATGCATCTAGCGCACCTATTAAACGGTTATAATGATCATCTAACAAAAAAGGATGACCATTATAAATACGAAATGTCTCAAAAACTCCCAGCCCATATAAATAACCATGGTCATAAGGGGAGATTTTCGCTTCATTCGCTTCTACATACTCGCCATTTACGTAAATTAACATGATGTCACACTTGGACTATATTTACGAATGAAGTTCTGTAGTAACTCTTTCCCATGAGAAGTCATAATAGATTCTGGGTGGAATTGCACACCCTCTATCGGCAGTGTCTTATGACGAATCGCCATAATTTCCCCTTCCTCTGTCCAAGATGTTACCTCTAAACAATCTGGCAATGACTCTTTCTTAACAATCAGGGAATGATAACGCGTTGCAGTAAATGGATTAGGAATATCTAAGAAAATCGTTTTCCCATCATGATGCATAAGTGACGTTTTTCCATGCATTAATCGCTCTGCACGAACAACTTCTCCACCAAATACTTGTGCAATCGATTGATGCCCAAGACAAACTCCAAAAATCGGAATCTTCCCAGCAAAGTATTTAATAACTTCCATACTAATCCCCGCTTCATTAGGACTACATGGACCTGGCGAAATCATTAAGAAATCTGGTTTCATATTCTCAATATCTGCAATACTCACTTCATCATTACGCTTAACAACAAGCTCTTGTCCAAGTTCTCCAAGAAACTGTACTAAATTAAATGTAAAAGAATCATAATTATCAATCATTAATATCATTTCTCTCACCTAACCGTTTCTTCGCTACTTTCTTTTGCACGCCATAAAGCAATTGCCTTTTTTAACGACTCTTTATATTCATTTTTCGGATTTGAATCAATTACAATTCCCGCTCCAGCTTGCACATGTGCTTGCCCATCTTTCGCAAGAAGCGTTCTAATGACAATATTTAATTCCGTATCTCCAGAATAACCAATCCAACCAATTGAACCTGTATAAATCCCTCGACGAACAGGCTCTAATTCTTCTATAATCTCCATCGTACGTATTTTCGGTGCACCAGTAATTGTTCCACCAGGAAATACAGCTTTCACTAAATCGAAAGCATCCTTATCTTCTTCCACCTCACCACGCACATTGGAAACGATATGCATAACATGTGAGTACTTTTCAATTACCATAAATTCATCGACTTCTACAGTACCATATTTACAAACACGTCCTAAATCATTTCGCTCTAAATCTACAAGCATCACATGCTCTGCTCGTTCCTTTTCGTTCTCAATTAATTCCCTTGCTAAGTCTTGATCCTCTTGTTCATTTGCACCTCGGGATCTTGTACCTGCAATTGGTCGTGTACTTACTTCTTGCCCTTGTTTTTTAATCAGCAATTCAGGCGAAGCACTAACAATTTGAAAATCCCCAAGCTCTAAGTAACCCATATATGGAGATGGATTAATTTTACGAAGACTTGTATAAATTTCTAGTGGATGCGTTTGTAAAGTTCTTTCCTGTCTTGTCGACAAGTTTACTTGAAACACATCACCATTTCCAATATACTCTTGAATACATTCAACAGCCTTCATAAAGCCTGCTTCTGTAAAGGCAACCGCTTCATTTTTCTTTTTAGGACGTTCAAACGGCATAGTCACTTCAGGCACTTCTGCCGTCCAAAGATCCTTCCATTCATTTAAACGTTCTTCCGCTTCTGCATGCTTATCTACATAATGTGTAATAATCCACAATACCTTTTCTTTTTGATCATAGACAAACACATCATCAAATAATAAAAAGTATATATCGGGTATATTCAGATCATCCTCTGCAAGAGAAGGGAGTTTTTCAATATAACGGATACAATCATAACTAAAGTAGCCCATTGCACCACCTTGAAAAGGTGGGTACTCTGGATTGTAGTCTGTTTTCCATTTCTCCATATATTCTTGCATTAAATCTAATGGATTCCCTTTTTTTATTGTTTCCTTACCACTTTCACTTATATGTAACTTTACACCCTTTCCTTGGATTACCGCTACCGGGTTTAAACCCACTATGTTATAACGACCGCCACGTCCACTTTCTAGCAAAATATGTTGCGGCTTATCCTGAGAAAGAAATTTATATTGCTTAAAGAAATCTAACTGATATGGAATAGAAAGCGCTAAAGATTTTCTTCGTTGCATATCAACACCCCGTCTTCTTTTATCCCACCCTCTTAGATGAACCACCTCAAACTACATAAGTTATTTATATAGAGATTGATTATACTGGAAGGCTAGTGAAAATAATTTAATTATACTACCTCTTATTTTACATGAAGTTTTCTAGTCATTCACTCTTTTCCTATTTCCAATCCAAAAAGAAAAAGCATCCTTTTTCAAGGATGCTTTTTCAATCGCATTTAATTATGATTCAAATTGATAAAGTGGTGTACTTAAATAACGTTCACCGTTACTTGGAATAATAACGAGTACCTTTTTCCCTTTGCCTAACTTTTTCGCAACTTCTGTTGCTGCATAAATAACTGCTCCTGAAGAGATACCAACTAAAATACCTTCTTCTTTAGCCACTCTTCTCGCATATTCAAATGCTTGCTCTGTTTTCACTTGAATAATTTCATCATATACTTGTACATCCAATGTCTCTGGGACAAATCCCGCCCCAATTCCTTGGATTTTATGTGGACCTGGTTTCCCACCAGATAACACTGGTGAATCCGCAGGTTCTACTGCATAAATTTTAATACCTTCATATGCTTCCTTCAGCACTTCACCAGCACCAGTAATTGTTCCACCTGTACCAATACCTGCAATAAACGCATCTAATTGATCACCCATTTGTTCAACAATTTCTGGACCTGTTGTTAAACGGTGAATTTGTGGATTCGATTGATTTTGGAACTGTTGCGGTATAAAGTAACCATGCTCTTTTGCTAATTCAGTTGCTTTACGAATTGCTCCACCCATCCCTTCAGGACCTGGAGTCAATACTAATTCAGCACCGTAAGCACGTAATAAATTACGACGCTCAATACTCATTGTTTCTGGCATTACTAAAATTGCATTATATCCTTTAGCAGCCGCTACCATCGCTAAACCAATACCTGTGTTACCACTTGTTGGTTCAATGATTGTATCGCCCTCTTTTAACAATCCCTTTTTTTCAGCATCTTCAATCATAGCTAGTGCAATACGATCTTTAACGCTACTCCCCGGATTCATAAATTCTAGTTTTAAGTATATATCTGCGCTGTCTGATTCTACGATGCGGTTCAACTTAACGATCGGCGTTTTCCCGATTAATTCTGAAACTGATTGTGCCACTCGCATTCCTGTCACTCCTAACACCGAGTATTTTTATTGGTTTTATCTATATTTAGATTTTGTCAGAAAATTCCCTGTTTGTCAATCTATTCGGAGGGTTAATCCCCTTATTACAAATTCTCAATTAAATTTGTAATATCTTCTTTAGAGAACTTGTAACGTTCATTACAGAAATGGCAATGAACTTCTGTCTCTTCTTCTTCTTCACGAATTTGCTCTAACTCTGTTTTACCTAAACTAATTAACACACTCTCAATACGCTCACGTGAACACGTACAATTAAATTGAACATCCATTGTTTCTAATACTTTTACTTTATCTTCTCCAAGGACTGCATATAGTAGCTCTTCTGGAGAAAGGCCTCGTTCAATCAATGTTGATACAGGCGGGATTTTTTGCAAACGATCTTCAATGAATGAAATTGTTTCTTCCTGTGCGCCCGGCATAATTTGAAGGATAAATCCACCCGCCGCTAATACGCTGTCATCTCCATTTACAAGGACACCGACACCAACAGAAGAAGGCGTCTGCTCAGAAACTGCGAAATAATACGTGAAATCTTCCCCTAGTTCTCCCGAAACGATTGGGGATTGACCGATAAACGGCTCACGCATACCAATATCTTTAATTACTGTTACAAAACCTTCTGTACCTACCGCTTGATATACACGTAATTTCCCTTGTTCCGTTCCTTCAAAATCAACATGTGGATTCGTTACGTAGCCACGTACTTCTCCATTTGCATGAGCATCCACTAAGATAGGGCCAATCGGACCATTACCTTCTACCTTAATCGTTAACTTTTGATCACCTTTTAACATCGCACCCATCATTGTACCTGCAGTTAAAGAACGACCAAGTGCCGCCGAAGCTGTCCTCCATGTATCATGACGTCTTTGTGCCTCACTTACTGTATTTGTTGTACGTACACTATACGCACGTACTTCTCCATCAAACGCTAACGCTTTTACTAAATAATCTTTCATACTTATTTATTCACCTTTCTCCTGCTGTAAATTTGCATTACGCTCATATAACATATACAAGCCTTTTAACGTTAAAAATGGATCTACAATATCAATTACATTCGATTCCTCTGAAATTAATTTCGCCAATCCACCTGTTGCAATAACTTTCGGTTCTTGTTTAGCTTCCTCTTTCATACGCTTAACAATACCTTCCACTTGTCCTACATAACCATAAAGAATACCTGATTGCATCGCACTTACTGTATTCTTCCCAACAACACTGCTCGGTTTTGTAATTTCAATACGAGGAAGTTTTGCCGCCCTACTATATAAAGCCTCTGCTGAAATCATAATTCCTGGCGTAATAACTCCACCCATATAATGCTTTTCTTCATTAATATAACAATATGTAGTAGCCGTACCAAAATCAACAATAATAAGTGGACTTCCATACAATTGGATTCCTGCTACTGCATTTACAATTCGATCTGCGCCTACTTCACGTGGATTTTCATATTTAATATTTAGCCCCGTTTTTATTCCAGGTCCTACTACAAGCGGTTTAATTTTAAAATACTTTTCACACATACGTTCTAAAGCGAACATAATTGGTGGTACGACTGAAGACACAATAATACCTTTCACATCTTCAAACGAGAGACCCTCATGATCAAGTAACTGTTTTACAAGCATTCCATATTCATCTTCTGTCTTATGACGATCTGTTTCCATGCGCCAATGCTGACGAAGTTCCCCCTCTTCAAACACGCCTAGTACAGCATTTGTGTTCCCTACATCCAATACAAAAATCATATTCTCACCACTTATCTTATTTAATCTATATTTGTGTAGTATGTATAAAACTTATAAAAACATCATATCACACATACTTATATAATCAGCTTTCCTATCCTCATCATTTTACAAAAAGATTGCTCTCTATTTCAATTTTTAATACTAGTTTTACTTAAATTACTTTATCCACTAAGCCCTCAATAGTAATTAGCAAAAATCTTAACAAATAAAAAAGGAGTGACGATAGTCACTCCTTCATTTCTTACTTATCTTCTTTATCTTCATCGTCTTTCTTCATATTGATGTTTACTTTCACATCATCTGAAGATGTTGGACGCTCAGGTAATCTGCCATAATCATATAAATGATTAATTTGCTCTGCATCTAATGTTTCTACTTCAAGTAACGTTTTTGCGATAATATCAAGCTTATCTCGTTTTTCAGTAAGAATTTGTTTCGCACGAGCATAACAGTCTTTAATAATCGTTTGCATTTCCACATCAATTTCATGCGCAATTGCATCACTGTAGTTTTGTTCTGAATGGAAGTCTCTTCCTAAGAATACCTGACCACCTTGTGAGCTACCAAATTGCATCGGCCCAAGCTTATCACTCATACCGAATTCCGTAACCATACGTCTTGCAATACCAGTCGCACGTTGGAAGTCGTTGTGAGCACCTGTACTTGCTTCACCAAATACAATCTCCTCAGCTACTCGACCACCAAGTAAACCAGTGATTTTATCAAGTAACTCTGGCTTTGTCATGAAGTAACGATCTTCCTTCGGAAGCATTACCGCATATCCACCAGCTTGACCACGAGGGACAATTGTTACTTTATGAACGACATCAGCCTCATCAAGAACAACACCAATTACAGTGTGGCCTGCTTCATGGAAAGCAACGATATTACGTTCTTTTTCAGAGATAACACGACTTTTCTTAGCTGGACCTGCAATAACACGATCCGTTGCTTCATCGATATCACTCATATCAATTTTCTTCTTATCTCGACGTGCAGCTACTAAAGCAGCTTCGTTTAATAAGTTTTCAAGATCCGCACCAGAGAATCCTGGTGTACGAGTCGCAATTGCTCTTAAATTAATATGCTCATCAAGCGGTTTATTACGCGCATGTACTTTCAGTACAGCTTCACGGCCATTTACATCTGGACGATCTACTGTAATTTGACGGTCAAAACGACCTGGACGTAATAACGCTGGGTCAAGAATGTCTGGACGGTTTGTCGCAGCAATGATAATAATACCTTCGTTTGCACCGAATCCATCCATTTCAACAAGTAACTGATTCAATGTTTGCTCACGCTCATCATGACCACCACCAAGACCTGCGCCACGTTGACGACCTACTGCATCAATTTCATCAATGAAAATGATACAAGGAGCATTTTTCTTTGCATTTTCAAATAAATCACGTACACGTGATGCACCGACACCGACAAACATCTCTACAAAGTCAGAACCACTGATAGAGAAGAATGGAACGCCAGCCTCACCTGCAACAGCACGTGCTAATAAAGTTTTACCTGTACCTGGAGGTCCAACTAATAGGACACCCTTTGGAATACGGGCACCAACTTCAGAAAACTTACGAGGGTCTTTTAAGAATTCAACTACCTCAACAAGTTCTTGTTTCTCTTCATCCGCCCCAGCAACATCTCTGAAACGAACTTTTTTCTTTTCATCATTATATAACTTCGCCTTACTTTTCCCGAAGTTCATAACACGGCTACCGCCGCCTTGAGCTTGGTTTAATAAGAAGAAGAATAAAATGAAGATGATGACAAACGGAATGATTGAAGTAAAGAATGTTACCCAAGCACTTGTTTCTTCTGCTGGTTGATACTTAACTTCGGCACCTTTCGCTTTATCATTGATTTTCTTTTGTAATTCCTCAGTATTTGGTGCATAAGTAACAAATTGTTCTCCTTGGCTAGAGTTATTGAATTGTCCTTTTACCTCAAATACACCATTTTTCGGTTGAAGTTGCACATTACGCACTTCACCGCTTTCTAGTTTAGTAATGAATTTGTCGTAGCTAACTGATGTCGTTTTTTGTGTCGAACCATTAAAATAGCTCACGATTCCAATTACTACTAAGAATATCAGTAAATAAAAGATGGTATTACGGAAGATACGATTCATTCCTAACCTCCTCTCACGGCATAAACACTATAGTAAATCGTAACATAGAAAAACTTTCCTATACAATTGTAAAGCCTGTATTTAATTAATTTGAGTAAACGCTTGGTTTTAATACGCCTACATAAGGAAGATTACGGTACTGCTCTTTATAATCTAATCCATATCCTACTACAAATTCATGTGGAACAGTAAATCCAACATAATCCGCTTTCAGATCAACCTTACGGCCTGTT
Source organism: Odontarrhena argentea (assembly GCA_900406245.1). Taxonomy (NCBI): domain Eukaryota; kingdom Viridiplantae; phylum Streptophyta; class Magnoliopsida; order Brassicales; family Brassicaceae; genus Odontarrhena; species Odontarrhena argentea. Next base: position 40,286 of record OVAF01000240.1, on the reverse strand, counting down.
GGCTTATCTAATAATGTAACAATTTTTACAGACTTCGCTTTACGATATTTGAATAAGTCTACTAAGTAGCTTAGTGTAAGACCACTATCAATAATATCTTCGACGATTAAAATATCACGACCTTCTACAGAAGTATCAAGATCTTTTAAAATTTTCACTTCGCCTGTTGAAACTGTAGAGTGACCATAACTAGATACAGCCATAAAATCCATTTCAAGATATGTATCTGTTCTCTTTAATAAATCTGCCATAAATGGCATTGCGCCTTTTAATACACCAATTGCAAGGGGTACTGTGTTTTTATAATCCTCTGCAATAACTGCACCTAGTTCGCGCACCTTTTCTTGTATTTGTTCTTCAGAAATTAATACTTTTTCGATATCTTGATTCATCATTTCATTATCCTCCCGGAAGACTCCTTGCTTTTGTAGTGAATAATCATATATTTACCCTTCTTTGCCATCTCTTTCGAAATTGCAAATGCAGATCGCTTCAACAAGGGTACCCAAATAATGTTCCCACTTGCATCACAAACGACCGGCCATTCTTCCCTTTTTTCTTTTGGTACTTTCGCTTCGATAAAAATAGCTTTTATCTTTTTCGTGCCATCCATACCTTGTATTGACATGCGATCTCCATTTTCCCTAGAACGAATACGAAGTGGATATGATATATCATTATACTTAGCAACAAATACTGTTTCATTCATGTTACTTGGTATATCTTCGCTCACCTCTGTTACAAATTCATCCCCGTTCAATAGCGTAATGATCCCGGGTACTGATAAATCTTGCAAAAAAGGAGAGACAATTTCTTGTTTAAATCTAAAGCTACACTCCTCGTATGTACGAACAATTTTCAAATCACCTGGAAAATCAAGTGAACCTGAAGGTTGTGTCCGCTTAAAAAACTCAATCACCTTGTCAATATGTATAGAAGAAAGAGAAGATGGAATCTTATATTCATAAAGATAGTTTAATATTAGTTGAATCCCTCTTCTTTGTAAAGGCATAGACATGGATTCAAAGGCAGGAATTGATAAGCTAATTTGTTTATCACTTTTTTTTGTAATTACTTTATTCATTTTCTCAAAAGCTAATTCCTGCAAATAAGCCTCATCCTCTTGCATCTGCACGCTAAATTTTTGGAATTTCTCATGCATTTGTGGATTTTCTTCTTTTAAGTGAGGAAGGACATATTTACGTAATCGATTCCTTGTATATACTTCCTTTTTATTACTCGGATCTATACGTGGAATTAAATTTAGCTTATTACAGTAATCAACAATTTCTTCCTTCGTTACCCCAAGTAACGGCCTAATTAAATATCCATTATGAAAAGGACGCTTCACTGCAATTCCTGCATATCCCTTCGGAGTACTCCCTCTTACAAGACGCATTAAAATCGTCTCTACTTGATCATCTCCATGATGTCCAAGAGCAACATATCTTGCATCATATTTCTTCATTATTCTTTCCAAAAATGCATATCTGCATTCCCTAGCAGCAACCTGTGCATTCATCCCGTATTGCTGTTGATATTGTGATACATTAATTCTTATCGTTTCACAAATAATTCCCAGTTCTTCACAAAGGTCCTGCACAAACTGTAAATCCTCATGAGATTCATCACCTCTAAACATATGATCCACATGAGCTACTACAATTTCCAACTGTTTTTCCGCTCTTTTTTCTAATAAATAATATAAAAGGGCTAACGAGTCAGGACCACCAGAAACTCCCACAACAATTGTTGAATCATTCTTTAATACATCATGCTGCTTTACAAAGTCATCTACTTTTTCAACAAATGTATCTTTCAACTTCGCAATCACCTTTCATTAAACAAGAACAGCAACATTAGTCGCCTTGTCTATAATGGTACAACTTTTACAAACATTGTGCAAAAAAAAGATATACAAAAATTACATTTTTATCTTACATCCTCCGTCTGTATTCACAAAATCAATAGCATTACCTTTTCCCACAAAAAAACCTAGGTATTCGCCTAGGTTTTTAAAATCAAATTTTAGATAAACATTCCACTTACATTTTACTGCGCCTGCATGCCTACAATCGGAATCGTAGCCCACTTCGGCATATTTTTCTTCACTTTTGCCACTACAATAGTCATATCATCATTTATATAACCATCACAAGAACGAATCACTTCTTCCATAATGATATCAGCAATTTCTTGCGGGTCTTCGGTTTGCAATTCTTTAATTTTTCGTTTCATCCACAATTCATGATTCTCTACATGCTGCGCTCCCTCAAAAATCCCATCGCTCATCATAATAAGGATATCGCCCGTTTTTAATTGTTCACCCACCACATCAACTTCAACATCTTCGATGATTCCCATCGGCAAATTACTTGCTTCAATTTTCAAAATATTATTCGCGCGTTTAACAAAACTCGGCGTTGATCCGATCTTTAAAAACCTTGCACTCGCATCTCGCAAATCTACCATAGCTAAGTCTAATGTCGTAAACATCTCTTCCGTCGTTCTCAAAGAAAGAATTGAATTAATAGACTTAATCGCTATTTCTTCGTCAATACCGGATTGGAGTATTTTTTGTAATAATTTCACCGTTTCCTTACTTTCCATATGAGCTCTTTGCCCATTCCCCATACCATCACTAATCGCAAGTGCATATTTGCCAACACTTAAATCCATCATCGCATAAGAGTCACCCGAAACAAATCCACCGCCCTTTGCGGCTGTGGCCAATCCCGTATCAAGAGAATACGTCTTCGCCGAACCGAATGATATTAAACTGTGGCCATTCGGATAAGAAGACTTTTCTTCATGTTTAACGACAATATTTTCTTTAAGGATATCCGAAAGCATCGGTGCAACTAACTTTTCACATTCACCATGTTCATTAGATGCAACGGGAATCAACATTTCAATATCAATACTTCCTCTATCTAAACAATAAATATCAACATGCTCTACTTCGACACCAAAATCACGGAACGCTTGCATAATCTGTTCTTCCTGCACCTGATGATTTTCACGCTCTCGTTGTATCTCCTTAGCAAAATCCTCCATAACCTTTGATACACCTAATAGTTGCTCCGCAACTATTCTACGATTTTCCTTCATTTGTTTTCGTAATTTTTGTCCCTCATAGAAATGATCTAATTCACCCGCTACTAAATCCGTCACTTTTTTCCCTCTCACACAATGCTTGTCCCACTCACGAACTAATTTACGATTATGTTGCAGGGTTCCTTCTTCCGTTTCACTCATTATTTGTTTCATATAATCGTACGTTTTATCGAAATTCACTACCCAGCATTGATCCTTTTTAAAGCATGTTTGACATGTTTTCGCAGTAATTGTACTCAAAAACAAATCTGCTTCTGTCTCTTTATCTTCTTCCTCTACATACCCATATACAGAAAAGCTATTAGATAAAGCAGCAAATACATTTGCAAATTGGTTGATTTTGTTCGCTGTAACATCGCGCATCCTTCTTAAATATTGTTGTTGATCTTGCGAATGCTCTTGTGTACCTGGCATAAATTTAGCAATACGATCTAAAACAAGCTTTGGCGTTAATAAGAAGATAGCAATCGCTACGCCTGACTCAATTAAAGTCGTTACAATATTTGTCTGTTTGTCTACATATAATGTAATTAAGCTTGTCCCAATTAATAAACCTAAACTAACACCTAAACGCTTCCCTTCTTTTAACAACCCACCAAGCAATCCAGAAAAAGCAAGAAGGCTAAGCTGGGACAAGCTAGATACATTTGCTAAACTTAATATCAAACCTGTTACGACCCCCACTGTAGATCCTGTAGCAGCACCCGCAATAAATGCAAATACTAGTACTAAATACCGTGTAAAAATATGTTGAATAGAAGCATCATATACAAACCAATCTGTTGTACCCGTTAAAACAGATGCTAGTAATATAATCAAACAAACAATTTCTTCCGTCTCTAACGCCTGTTGTTTTCCTTTCCTTTCTACTAAAAGCGGAACACTTTGTAAAAATATCATAGTTAATACAAAACTAAGCCCAGCCTCAATGGTACTAACGAGTAAATCGTACATGGTGACAGTTTGTTGTGCAAAATATACAACAACTAAGTGTGCGGTTAATGCGGAGATAAATACTTGAAATGGAACAAGTCCAACGGTTTTACGTGTGAATCTACTAAAGAAGATATTATAAATGAAGAAAGTAAAGATAGATGCAAAAGTAAAAAACAAATTATCTATCGAGACTGAAAGAGCTCCTCCCATTAGAGCTAAAAATGCTAGCGGCATCTTATCCCGCTTCATAACATAAACAGCAGCAAAAAATGGTAGTGCAAACGGTAAGATATTTGTTAATATATATGCTCTTCCCAAAAGAAAACCAATAACAACAATAATAAATCCCCATCTAAAGAAAACTTGTTCAAATTTCATTCGCAACTTACTCGTCCACTTTATTCCTCCAAGCTGACTCTCATTCATTGCCAATGCACTTGTATTCATAGTATTCCTTCCTGCTTTAGGCATACTTTTAACACCACCTGCATAGTTTAATTACTGTCATTATAAAAGATGATTGTTGGGATTTTTGTCAAAACAACAGTTTTCACTTTTATAATCGTTCGACTTTTTATTCGAAATAACTCTACAGATATACACGGTATGTAAGTTATTTCGATTTTTTAATTAAATATTCAGAAAATATAGGGTGATTTTGTAGAAGTGTTGTATATCTTAATCCATTTAACAAAAAAGATCATGCAAATTTGCATGATCTTTTTAGATGACCCGTACGGGATTCGAACCCGTGTTACCGCCGTGAAAGGGCGGTGTCTTAACCACTTGACCAACGGGCCGTTAAATTAAATATAGCGGCGGAGGGGATCGAACCCCCGACCTCACGGGTATGAACCGTACGCTCTAGCCAGCTGAGCTACACCGCCATGTCGTCGTATTTAACGGACAATTAGTATCTTACATCAGATATTATTTAAAGTCAACATATCTTGAAAACTTTTTTAAAATATATTTTCACATATAAAAAAGTACCCTGAGCCATCACTCTGGGTACCTCTCTATATGTTAAAAACTAAACGGTCTTATTATCCGCGACGTGCGCCACGGCCACCACGTTTAGACTCTGTGTTACGCTTTAAAGAAGTTAAACGATCTTCGCTATCCTTTAAGAAGCGTGCCATCTTTTGCTCAAATGTTTCTTTTGGAGCTCGGTCGTTACCGCCACCGCGTTTATCTCTGTTGAAAGAGCGATTATTACGTTGTGGACGTCCAGAACGTTGTTGATCACCACCGCGTTGGTATTCACCGCGTGGACGATCTCCTTCTGTTTTTTCACGTTCTTTCGCTTTTTTGATAGATAAACCAATCTTTCCATCTTTTTCAACATTAATAACTTTTACTTCTACTTGGTCGCCCACTTTTAAGTGATCGTTAATATCTTTTACATAGTTATCAGCAACTTCACTAATATGAACAAGACCAGTTAAGCCTTCTGGCAGCTCCACAAAAGCCCCAAAATTTGTAATACCTGTTACTTTACCCTGTAACTTGCTGCCTACCTCGATTGACATAAAAAAAATGCTCCTCCTTAGTGGTTAAAAAGTCAAATTTTACTTTATTATATATAATCCTAAAATATAGTGTCAATAAGACATACTCTACTTCGAAACAGGAAAAATTATCTCCCCTTTACCAGAGAAGAAATAATCCCTTCTAGCAATCTTTAATACGTACTCTTCATCATTTAACTTTTGAACTTCGTCTTTTAGACTTTTTTCTTTATTCGTTAATGAATCCAGTTCTTTTTTCATGTCCTTAACTTTTGCTTCTTTTGCTTTAATGGAACTGTTTTGTTGATAAAACGTTACACTAATACTCGCAATAATTGTAAAAGTAAAGACAAGAAAAACCGCTAAACGGCGATAAAGTCGCTTCCTGTTCTCATCCGTTTGTATTATATGCTCTTTAACAGGATTTGGACTCTGTTTTTCGATTGTTCTTTGTCTCAGTTCCCTCATTTCCGAGGTCCCCCTAACTTCTTTTTTATACGCTCCCATATTTGGAAGATATGTCCCTTCAATTTTGCTATATATTGCAGGAACCCTATATGTTTCACTATAAAAAGTTTAACACGATTAGGGAGAAGTTTCCATATGAGCGAAGCAATAAATCGAACAGGCCAGAAAAAAACTTTCCATATGAAAAGTAATATCCAAATCACCATTTTCCATAACACATGTCCAATTGAAAGCAGTATACGAAATAAGAATAATATAAATGCAATAAATAGCTGCGCTATAATAATAACAGGTTTTATCATGAGTAGCTGTATAATTCGAACAAAAAAATATGTTGTTTGCATAAAAATATAGATGAGAAAATTTAACAGCTTCATGTATAGTGCTTTCAGTAAGCTTTGATATGCCGCAAAACCACATAATAATGCCAAAAACACATATATACGTAACTCAGCTTCATTTACGAGAAGCAATACATAAAAGACAAATAATGCTTGGACAATCCAAAATAGTATATCATGTATAAATACAAGCCAACGTTTACGTTCTTGACGCTTTAAAAAACGTTGATATGTATCTAAAGATGCTCCAATCCAAGCACCCATTCCAATCATTGAAAGCATTGTATACAACTGAATTGTTAAGCTCATTTAAACAACTTACTAAAGAAACCTTTAGTTTTTTCTCCTTGATTTTCATCAATATACAGCATCTCATGAACTTTCCCTTTAATCGACACAATACCTTTTTCTACATCTAAATTTTTCATTTGTAAATTTTGACCACGAATCGTTAAAAAACCCATTACGGTTTCGAGTAAAAACTCTTCGCTATCAAAACTCTCTACCTGCTTCACACCAGTAATATCAATTACACGCCTTCCACGCATAATAATATCATGCTCCACAGAAACATTTTGTTGATTAGAAGACGTAGGTGAGTAACCATTATTCACGTAAATCCCCCCATAGGTTTTTACTAGCTAATAGTAATGTATGAGGGGATAAATGATTTTAGAACAAGCCTTCTTCCGCTTTCACTTTTTCTTCGCGAACTAAGCTATACATATTTGCTGCATCTTCTTTTTTAGTTGTTTCTTTCAATTCATTTATTTTTACAGTCACTATTTTTTGACCAAAACGAATTGTTAATTCATCAGCTACTTTCACATCCGAACTTGCTTTTGCCACTTGACCATTAATAGATATTCTTCCTTGATCAGCTACTTCTTTCGCTAATGTTCTTCTTTTAATTAAACGTGACACTTTTAAAAACTTATCTAGACGCATCTCAAATCCCCCTATTAACGCTCTGTTTGTTTCGCTTCTTCCCATAAAACATCTAACTGTTCTAATGATAAATCTTCCATCTCTTTATTCATTTCAGCTACTTTTTCCTCCATGTATAAAAAACGACCAGTAAATTTCTCATTAGTTGAACGTAACGCCTCTTCTGGATCTATTTTATAATGACGAGCTATATTAACAAATGCAAATAGTAAATCACCAAACTCACCTAGCATCTTTTCCTCATCCATGTTTGTAACTTCTTGTTGGAACTCTTGCCATTCTTCCAAAGCTTTCTCTATCATAGGCTGCACATCAACCCAATCAAATCCAACCTTACCGGATTTCTTCTGAATTTCATAGGCGCGTAGTAACTGCGGCAAACTTTTTGGAACGCCATTTAAAACAGATTCTTTCACGAATCCTTTTTCTTGTTTTTTAATTTCTTCCCAATTGGCAATCACTTCATCAGCATTGTTTACATCCGTATTTCCAAATACATGTGGATGGCGACGAACCATTTTCTCAGATAGAGTTCGAATGATATCATCTATAGAAAACCAACCTTCATCTTCTCCAATTTGAGCATGAAGCATAACTTGTAATAATATATCACCTAATTCTTCTACTAAGTGATCATCATCCTCTTCATCAATTGCTTCCAATACTTCATAAGCTTCCTCAATTAAATATTTCTTTAATGATTGATGTGTTTGCTTTTTATCCCACGGACAACCATTTGGGCCTCGAAGTTCTGCAATAATTTCTCTAAGTACATCGAACTGTTGATACAAGGATGCACGCTCCTGAACTGGCGGCACATACACACTCGTTAAATTATTCAATTCCGTTTCATGATCTAACATATACAACGGTACCTTCTTTACTTGTTCAAATGAAGTTCCTGCAGCTGTTACGATATACACTTCATAATCATCCGGCAACATCTCCATTAATGTTAATTTCACATCAGATGCAACGAATGCATCATATACTTGGCAAAAGATTAGATGTTGACGTAATTCTAATTGTCCTCTTTTAAATGATGTAGCGTCAAGTAATTGAAATCCTTCAATTGGATCAATCTTTAGGCTTGCAAACATAGGATCAAGGAAACTTTGTCCACCCTCAATTCGCACTTCAACATTTGAATCTTCACCTTTTTCCAACAGTAGCTGAACTGTTCTTTCTGCTACAAGCGGATGCCCTGGAACAGCATAGATAATTTCTGTACCTTCAGCTTGTTCTAGCAATTTATTCGCAATTGTTTCATATACAATTTCAAACGTATCATGCGCTTCATATACATCATCAAAAGCCGTATATTGTACGCCTTCTTTCTCCAATTCTTCTATAACTGGATGTTCCTTCGTCCTAACAAACAGATGATCTGCTTCTTTTATCTTTCGATATACACCCATCGTTAGCTGATCTAATTCACCAGCACCTAAACCTAAAATAGTAATGATTCCACTCACAATCTGTCACCTCTATCCACTCTTCTTCAATGAACCTTCTTTTTTCTCTTGTTTCATAACGGTTCCTAATTCTTTTTTTGTAAATACACGTAATTTCAAAATTAAAAACATATATGTCAATCCGCCGACAACTACACCTAGCAACGCTTCAAGCGTCGCGATTCCTCTATGTTCCGTATCAATTACTAATCCAGACACCTGCAACACACGTGTGAACATCATTAATACAAATCCCATACAGATACCACTAATCACTACACCTAACATATTTCGCTTATTGATAAGCGATCCTGATACAGCTCTCATAAGCAACAAACTATTTAGCCCAGAAATTATAATTAACGCACACAAAGTCGCAAAGGCTGCCCCTTTCACACCAAAATAAGGCATAAATATATAATTTAACGCTAACTTTAAGCAACCTCCAAATACAACAAATAATGCTGGCTTAAATGTTTGTCCCAACCCTTGTAAAATAGAAGCCGTCGTAATTGACAACGAACTAAATAAAATAGATAAAGATAAAATAGATAAAACATCTGATCCATCACTATTTTCAAACAACATAATATTCGTAGGTTGAATAATACAAGTTAGTCCAATAGCTGCTGCAAGTCCAATAACAAGTGTTATTTTCATTGCTAACTTTACCTTTTCTTGAATAAAGGAAAGATCTCCTCTTTCCTTCGCCGCTGTAATAATTGGAATAAGTGACAACGAGAAAGAAGTCGTCACAACAGTACCTAATTGCATTAGCGGAATACTTCTATCATAAACACCCTTTAATACCTTTGCACTTTCAACCTGTTCTCCCGCACCAATAAGTAAGGTGTACAAGGATATTGAATCTGCCATCTGTATAAAAATAAGCACTAAATTACTAACACAAATCGCTAACCCCTGCCAAAAAAGGATTTTAATTATCCTCCTTTTGCCCTTAATTCTCGCTACACTTTTGAAAAATATAGAACGAAAATCTCGACGCATATACAACATAAGTACAATAATCCCAATAAGTCCACCCGCAATTGAGCCTAACATAGCCCCTGCACCAACTGTATATAAATCAAATCCGTGAGCAATTAGGAATAGCGATAAAAATACAATAATAGAAACTCGAATTGTTTGTTCTATTACTTGCGAAACAGCTGTTGGCATCATATTATTGAAGCCTTGAAAATACCCTCTTGCTACAGACAAAAACGGCATCAATAAGAATGAAAATGAAATAACACGTAGTAACTTATCTAAGTATATATCGCCCATAGCTATCGCAATTGTTTTGGCCCCAAAAAACAATGTAAAGAAGCCTATAAAACCAATTCCCAATAAAAACCAAAAAGATACACAAATAATTTCTTCTGCTTCTTTTTGTTTTCCCCGCTCTAGTCGTTCTGCAACCATTTTCGAAATGATAATAGGAAACCCATAAGTAGCTAAAATTAAACAAAATCCATAAAACGGGTAAATTTGTTGGTAAATATAAAAACCAATATCACCCGCTATATTTTGATATGGAATACGGTAAAAAGCGCTTAATACTTTTGTAACAAAACTTGCAATCGTTAATATAATAGCCCCGCGCCAAAAGGCTTGATACTTCTTCGCTTCCATACAAGAAAACTCCTTTTTCTATTCTCACCTCTCGTATTATATCATAAAGAAATGAACAAGCTGCCTTACCACCACGGGTAATAATAGGTTCCTGCACCGTTAAAAATACTCAACGAAAAAAGGTAGCAAAGCGCTACCTTCATTCAATATACATATATCTCCAAATAATTGATTTCTCAAAAAGAAAGATCATAATTAGGAAAAATTGCTACTTCTAAAATTATACACCCTTACTGTTCCATTTGTTTCGCTAAGAAACTGGCAGCAGTATTAACCGCTTTATGCTCGATTTCGCTTATAATAGCTTCTTTCGAAAAAATAATGACAGCTCCAATCGGGTCTCCGTTTGCAACAATCGGTCCAACTGTATAAGAATGAACCTTTTCTGTTACACCATCGATAATGGAAATATCACTTTCGTCCGTCATAATAACAGACTTTCGTTCTTCCATCGTTTTTTCGATTAAATCGCCAACACTTTTATTTAAGTATTCTTTTTTCGATACGCCTGATACTGCGATGATAGAATCTCGATCACAGACAAGCACATTATGTCCTAAGCTGTCATATAAAGCCTCAGCATATTCTTTTGCAAAATCACCTAGTTCACTAATTGGAGAATACTTCTTTAAAATTACCTCTCCATCGCGATCAACAAATATTTCTAGTGGGTCTCCTTCTCGAATACGTAAAGTTCTACGAATTTCCTTCGGGATTACTACCCTGCCTAAATCATCAATTCGACGTACGATTCCAGTTGCTTTCATTCTAATGCTGCCTCACTTTCTACTGATGATCAAAGTGGTGAATTTACCTGTTCATGTAAAAATCACCAACTGTTAGACATAGTATTTTACACATTAGTTCTTCTATGCACGTCGAATTGTATTTTTTTATCTTATTTTAGGCATTTATTACTTCTTTTTTTACATCTGGTAAGCCTTTTAATAAATTTTCAGCAATTGTTAACCACTTCGATGTCTCTAAACCATTTGTTTTCATAACAATTTTCAATTGTGATCCTTCCATTCCTAAACCGATCATACGTCCAAAACTATTTCCAAGCATGAATAATTTTCCACCATCAATATTTTGACTTGCTTGTTCAGAAAACAGGAATGTTACTTCAAATTTATTCTGTTTAATTAACTCAATTTGTTCTTTCATTGCCAACACTTTGATATTTGCAATTTGTAATAAATAACCGACTTCTTGTGGATAATCACCGAATCTATCGATCATTTCTTCCTGCAATTCTTCAATATCCTCAATTGCAGAAACACCTCTAAATTGTTTATACATCATAATTTTTTGCTTACTATCTGAAATATAAGCATCTGGTAAGTATGCATCTACCTCTAAGTCAATTTCAACATTAACTGTATTTTCAGCCCCATCTGTTCCTCTACGCTGTTCAATTGCATCTTTTAACATTTGAGAATATAGATCAAATCCGACAGAATCAATAAATCCATGCTGCTCTGCCCCTAACAAATTACCTGCTCCACGAATAGATAAATCTCTCATCGCAATTTTGAAACCAGATCCAAGTTCCGTGAACTCTTTAATTGCTTGCAGACGCTTCTCTGCAACCTCTGACAGCACTTTGTCACGTTTATAGGCAAAGTATGCATATGCAACACGATTAGAACGTCCAACACGCCCACGAAGCTGATACAACTGTGATAATCCCATACGATCTGCATCAAATACAATTAACGTATTTACATTCGGAATATCTACACCCGTCTCAATAATTGTTGTACTTACAAGAACATCATGCTGTCCTTCTAAAAATGATAGCATAACAGACTCTAATTCACTTTCGTTCATTTTCCCATGTGCGTATGTTACACGGGCATCTGGAACTAACATCGAAATTTCATCTGCTTTTCTTTCAATATCCTCTACACGGTTATATAGGAAGTAAATTTGACCGCCTCTTGCAAGCTCTCGCTCTATCGCCTCTCGCATTAATGCTGGATTATACTCTACTACATACGTTTGGACTGGGAAACGATTTTCTGGCGGTGTCTCAATAACAGATAAGTCGCGCACACCAAGCATAGACATATGAAGCGTCCGTGGAATCGGAGTTGCCGTTAATGTTAATACGTCAACATTCGCCTTCAATTGTTTAATTTTCTCTTTATGCGTCACACCAAATCTTTGTTCTTCATCAATAATAAGAAGCCCTAAATCTTTATAAGTAACATCTTTAGATAAAATACGATGTGTTCCGATTACAATATCTATTGTGCCATCCTTTAAACCCTTAATCGTTTCATTTTGTTGTTTTCTCGTACGGAATCTACTTAATAATCCTATATTGATTGGATAATCTTGAAAACGCTCTCGAATTGTTTCATAGTGTTGCTGCGCAAGAATCGTTGTCGGTACTAAAATTGCAACTTGTTTTTCATCCATAATTGCTTTAAATGCCGCACGAATAGCCACTTCAGTCTTTCCATACCCTACATCACCACAAAGGAGCCTATCCATCGGGCGTCCGCGTTCCATATCTTTTTTAATCTCGTCAATAGAACGTAACTGATCCTCTGTCTCTTGATATGGGAAAGATGATTCGAACTCTTGTTGTTCTGCTGTATCTGGCGTATATGCATAGCCTTTTGAAGCTTCGCGTTCAGCATATAGTTTAATTAGGTCATCCGCAATGTCTTGTACAGATTTTTCAACTTTCGTTTTAACCTTCTTCCAATCATTACCACCTAATTTGTAAACTTTTGGATCCTTACCTTCAGACCCTACATATTTTTGGACTTGATCAATTTGTTCAATTGGAACGTATAACTTATCATTACCTTGATATTTAATATTTAAATAATCTTTATGAACACCATTAATCTCTAATGTCTCAATACCTAAAAATTTACCTATACCATGATTTACATGAACTACATAATCTCCAACTTTTAATTCCGAATAACTTTTAATACGTTCAGCATTCGATAACTTTTGTTTACGTTGTGATTTTTTAACTTTCTTATGAAAAAGCTCCTTTTCAGTAATGACAACAAGCTTTTGCATCGGCATTTCAAATCCTGCATGTAAATCACCTACAGCAATTTGTAACCTTCCAGGCAATAAGATATCTGTACCTTCCACAATATCTGCCTCAATATCATAATCACTTAAAATATGTTGTAATTTTTTCACACGTTCATCATCTGTTCCAAGTACAACAGTCGTAAAATGCCCTTCATTCCATCTATCAATTTCTGTTTTTAACAAATTCATCTGTCCATGGAAATCTTGCATTGTTTTACATGTTACATTCACAATATTTTGCGGATGTGTGTGTGCAATATGACGCAAGAATAACGTTAAATATACAAAATTTCTTTTTTTATGATGAAGAAATCCCTCGAATGCGTGAGAGAAAGATAAATCTTGAATAATTGTTCCTTCACCAAGAAGTGATATATACCATTCCGCCTCTTCTGTTTCCAGATGTGATGCTGTTTCTTGAATACGGGAAATCTCATCTAAAATTACAACACCGTCTTCTGGTAAATAATCTATCAGACTAGCAGGTTCTTTATAGAAAATAGATAAGTATTTAAACATCTGTTCTATACTTTGCCCGTTTTTCAACATCTCAATTTCATGACTTACCGTCTCAAGTACTGTAGTCTTTAGTTTATCATCAGAAAGTTTTTGCATCGTCTTAGTCAAACCTTCTTCAAGATGCTGAATTCCTGATTTTAATTCTTCCTGTGAAAATAAAAACTCTGTTGCCGGACCAAACTTAACGCTTTCTTTTTTTCCTTGAGAACGCTGTTCATCCACATCAAATAATCGAATAGAATCGACTTCTGTATCGAAGAATTCAATACGAAATGGTAGTTCTTCAGTTAAAGGATAAATATCTAATATTCCCCCGCGCAAACTGAACTCCCCTGGAGCTTCTACCATCGACTTACGTTCATAGCCAATATGATGTAAAGTATGCAAGAGCGCATCTAAATCAATCTCTTGCCCTAGATTGATTTCAACTTGCTTTTGCTTCCACAATTCTTTTATTGGTAAAAATCTACGCAATCCTGCCACTGGAGCTACAATGATTCCATTCTCTCCAGCAGCCAAGCGATTTAACACTTCTATACGTTGCGCCTTCAATTCTGGACTTGCAACCCCAATTTCCGATGCTATAAGTTCATTCACTGGATATAGCCACACATCTTTTTCACCAAGTAACGCCACTAAATCTTCATGTACTTTTTGCGCTTGGTATAAGTTATGTGTCACGATTAATTGTGATTTTTTTGTTTTTTTATATAAAGCCGCCATTAATAATGAACGAGAAGACGTTGCCATCCCTGATATAAGTTGTTCCTTTAACCCATCTTCTAATCCATTAATAACTGATTGTATCTCTTTATTTTTATAAAATTGCTCTAATAAACCTATCATTTTTAAAACTCCTCTCAACATAAAGAGCAAGCCATTCTATTTTATGCAAATATTTCGGAAAAGGAAAACAGAAAAATGCTTTGGACATGCCAAAGCGACAACATTTTATTGCAGAAATTTTTCATATTCATAATACTCAGGATAAGATGCGAGCGTTTCTTGACACGATTCACAAATCGTTTTTATATATATATTTCCATTCTCATGAAAATGAATCATCTCTACTACTTCTTGCTCTGTTAGTTGAAATA
Organism: Odontarrhena argentea; assembly: GCA_900406245.1. Taxonomy (NCBI): domain Eukaryota; kingdom Viridiplantae; phylum Streptophyta; class Magnoliopsida; order Brassicales; family Brassicaceae; genus Odontarrhena; species Odontarrhena argentea. Next base: position 25,191 of record OVAF01000240.1, on the reverse strand, counting down.
AAACGTCGCTATATACTTTTTCTGCGTTAATGGAGCCTACATTACCTCCGCAGTGTCTGCAATAATAATACCCTTCCATACTAGCCTCCTAAAAATTAAATTACTACTAGTATGGGTAAAACAAAAAAGAAATATTCCTAATCTCATTTTTAACTATTGAAAGTATTCATGATTTGGAGAAAAGGCTTATTTAGCCACTCTTCACATGCATCCGCTGCTTTTTCAATAGAATGGTTAACATCCGGAATCTCTTCAGATGTAAAGCGTCCTAATACATAATCGACTACCTTCATTCCATTTTTCGGGCGATCAATTCCCATACGGATACGTTGAAATTCTTGTGTTCCTAGGTGTGAAATCGTTGACTTTACACCATTATGTCCACCAGCACTACCTTTCATGCGAAGACGCAATTTACCTACAGGAATGTCTAAATCGTCGTACATAACAACGAAGTCCTCAACATCAATTTTATAATAATCCATGAGTGGACGAATACTTTCTCCAGATAAATTCATATATGTTAGCGGCTTTAATAAGATTACCTTTTCTCCATTAACAAACCCTGCACCAAATACACCTTTAAATTTTTGTTCATTCAAAGAAATGTTCCAACGCTTCGCAAGTTCATCAATGGCCATAAATCCAATATTATGCCTTGTTAATTCATATTCTCTACCTGGGTTCCCAAGTCCTACTATCAATTTCATTCTTGTACCACTACTTTCTTTTTTCGATACGAAAAGACGTAACCAATTTTGGTTACGTCTCATTCTATCCAATTAATTGAATAATACACTCACAGATTCTTCTTCGTATACACGAATGATTGCTTCTCCGATTAATGGAGCAACTGAAAGTTCATGTACTTTGTCGATTTTCTTCTCTTCCGGTAATACGATAGAGTTCGTTACAACTAACTCTTTAATATTTGAATTTTGAATACGTTCAATTGCTGGACCAGATAATACTGGGTGTGTACAGCAAGCATATACTTCAGAAGCACCGTTCTCAACAAGAGCGTTTGCTGCTAATGTAATTGTACCAGCTGTATCAATGATGTCATCAATTAAAATCGCTGTTTTGCCTTCAATATTACCGATAATGTTCATTACCTCTGATACGTTCGGGCGAGGGCGACGCTTATCAATAATAGCGATTGGCGCTTTTAGACGATCTGCCATTTTTCTTGCACGAGTTACACCACCATGATCAGGAGACACGATTACGATATCTTTAAGACCTTTTGTTTCAAAGTAATCAGAAAGAATCGGTACACCCATTAAGTGGTCGATTGGGATATCAAAGAACCCTTGAATTTGTGGAGCATGTAAATCTAGAGTGATTACACGAGTTGCACCTGCTGTTTCAAGCAAGTTTGCTACAAGTTTCGATGTAATTGGTTCACGAGAACGCGCTTTACGGTCTTGACGCGCATAACCATAATAAGGAATAACAATATTAATTGTTTTCGCAGATGCACGTTTTAATGCATCGATCATAATAAGTAATTCCATGATATGTTCGTTTACTGGGAAGCTTGTAGATTGAATAATGAATACATCGCAACCACGGATACTTTCTTCAATGTTAATTTGAACTTCTCCATCACTAAAACGATCAACAGAACATTTTCCTAGTCCTACTCCAATATGCTTTGCAATCTGCTCAGCAAGTTCCTTATTAGAGTTTAAAGAGAATACTTTCAAATTAGAATTTAGATATTGAGTCGACATCTAGATTAACCCTCCACATTATGATTTTTTCTTATTCAGCAATTGATCAACATAGTCTTCTTTGTTAACTTGACGTGCACGTGCTACCGATAATGCTTTTGATGGAACATTCTCTGTAATTGTAGAGCCTGCTGCCACATAAGCACCATCTTCAACTGTTACTGGAGCAACAAGGTTTGAATTACATCCAATAAATACCCCATTACCAATCACAGTTTTGAATTTATTCTTACCGTCATAGTTCACCGTAATTGAACCACAACCAAGATTCACGTCTTCTCCAACTTGTGCATCCCCGATATAACTCAAGTGTGAAGCTTTACTTCTATTACCAAAGACAGTTTTTTTGATTTCCACGAAGTTTCCAACGCGTACTTCGTCTCCAATAACTGAATCTGGGCGAATATGTGCAAATGGACCAACCGATACTTCTGTACCAAGTTTACTATCATGTACAGTAGATTGACGAATTGTCGTACGATCTCCAATTTCACTATCACGAATTACTGTATGCGGTCCAATTTCACAATCAGAACCAATTACAGTGTTCCCCTCAATAATTGTTCCTGGATGAAGAACTGTATCACTACCGATAATTGCATCAGCAGAAATATAAGTGTTACTTGGATCAATAATTGTAACACCATTTACCATGTTCTTTCGGTTGATACGGTTTTTCATAATAATTTCCGCTTGCGATAGAGCGACTCTGTCGTTAACACCTAACGTTTCATCGAACTGCTCTGTTTGATAAGCTGATACGATATGACCTTCATTTTTTAAAATCTCAATAACATCTGGAAGGTAATATTCACCTTGTACGTTATCATTTGAAACTTTAGAAAGTGAAGCAAATAAAGCCTTATTATCAAAACAATACGTACCTGTATTGATTTCTTTAATAGCTAATTCTTTCTCATTTGCATCTTTATGCTCAACAATCTTTTCAACATGACCATTCTCATTACGAACAATACGGCCATATCCAGCAGGTTCTTCTATGTACGCTGTTAGCACCGTCGCCATTGCTCCTGCTTCTTTATGTTGCTGAAGTAATGCTTCCATCGTTTCAGCAGTTATTAGCGGCGTATCACCACAAATAACTAAAGTTGTTCCTTCTTCATTTGCAAGTACACTTGCAGCTTGATCTACAGCATGTGCTGTACCAAGTTGTTCTGCTTGTAATGCAAACTCACTTACGTTTCCTAGCTGTTCTTGTACCATTTCAGCACCATGTCCAACAACCGTTACAAGTTTCTGCAATCCTAATTGAGATACTTGATCGACTACGTGTTGTACCATGGGTTTTCCACATACAGGATGCAGCACTTTGTATAGCTTAGACTTCATACGTGTGCCTTTACCTGCAGCTAGAATCACTGCAAATCTGTTTGACATATAGACCCTCCATCGCAACCTATTTATCCATTAAAGATATTATCCTAAATCATCATATATTTCAAGAAACACATTTTAACTATTAAATTTTACCATAATTCTTATAAGATGTTTTACTCTTTAGTATCTTTTTTAAGAAATAAGCTATACTATTTAAAATGATTTTGAAAAAATTAGTAGTTTCTTCTTTTTATATTAATGAATTATGAAATTTACAAATATAAAGTAAAAAAAACAAACTCCTGTAAATGCTTACAGGAGTTTGCTACAAAATTATAAGGCTTTTCGTCAAAGCCCTTTTCATTCGAATTTTACGAAGCACCTGCTTCTTCAAACTCAACCTCTTCTAACTCGCCTAAACGATGATACTCTGTTAAAACCGCATCTTGAATTTTAGAGCGTGTACCAGAATTAATCGGATGTGCAATGTCACGGAACTCTCCATCTGGAGTACGTTTACTTGGCATTGCTACAAATAATCCATTATTACCATCAATTACACGAATATCATGAACAACAAATTCATGGTCCAAAGTAATAGAGGCAATTGCTCTCATGCGGCCTTCTGTGTTTACGCGGCGTAATCTTACGTCAGTCACTTCCATCTTGTGTTCACCACCCTTTTCTAAATAAGCGATATATTTGTATAAATTCCACAAATTTTCTATTTTCCCTTTAATTTTTTAAAAATTTTTAAGATAAAAATTTTTAATGTAGTTGAATATAGAGATTAGTGGAGGTTATCGCTTACAAAAGGTTACTTAACTAGGGCGATTACTTCAATTTCAACGGAAACATCTTTCGGTAATTTTGCTACTTGCACACAAGATCGAGCTGGTTTATGAGTAGAGAAATAAGAGCTATATACTTCATTCACTGCATTAAAATCATCCATGTCCTTTAAAAATACTGTTGTTTTTACGACTGTATCAAATGAAGCACCTGCTTCCTCTAATACCGCTTGTAAATTTTGAAATACTTGTTCTGTTTGTACTGTTACATCTCCTGTTACAAGCTCCCCATTTTCCGTTAATGGAATTTGTCCTGAGCTATAAAACATATTATTTACAATAATCCCTTGTGAGTAAGGTCCAATCGCTTGTGGTGCCTTGCTTGTTTGAACAACTTTCATACTTTTCAACCCTTTTATTATTTATTTTACTCTTTAAAAATAGTGTACGAAAGGCAGTTTGTCCATCTATTTTATAATCTATAAATAAAATAAAAAAAGATAGAGCTATCTGCTCTACCTTTTATTCAGCCTCTACAAGCCCTTCATCAAATGGTGCAAGAGAATAATTCCCTTTTTCCACTTGAATCGTTTTTTCTTTCACATCAACTTCCGATAGACGAATTAATGATACAAAATTATTAATTAGTCGTTCTTCAATATCTGTGGATTCTACTAATACACCAATACCAACAACATTAGCCTTGAACTCTTCTAACATACTCATCATACCTTGAATCGTTCCACCAGCTTTCATGAAGTCATCAATAATTAAAACATTCGATCCTTCTGGAAGGCTGCGTTTTGCTAATGTCATTGTTTGAATTCGTTTAGAAGAACCCGACACATAGTTAATACTAACAGTCGGACCTTCTGTTACCTTATTATCTTTCCTTGCAATTACAACTGGTACATCTAAGTAATTTGCCACTGCATAAGCAAGTGGAATCCCTTTCGTTGCCACCGTCATAACCGCATCAATTGATTGCCTAGCAAAAACAGAAGCAAACAAACGACCTGCGCCATTAATATGGCGAGGATTACTCAATAAATCTGTCATGTATAAGTAACCGCCAGGCAAAATACGATCTGGATTTTCAAATAAGCCACAAAGCTCATCAATAATTAGATCTGCCTCTTCTTCACTTATATACGGTATATATTTCACTCCTCCTGCTGCTCCTGGTATCGTTTGCAATGTGCCGACCCCTTGTTGTTCAAACGTTTGCTTAATAATAACTAAATCTTCACTAATGGAAGACTTAGCCGATTGATACCTTTCAGCAAAAAAAGTGAGAGATACTAGCTGACGAGGGTTTTGTAGCAAGTAATAAGTCATATCGACTAATCTTGTACTTCTTCTAATTTTCATACTCTCACCTCAAATCACGAATATTCTAAACAAATCATAACGTATTATACGTCTTTATTCAAGCGTTTCTCGCTCTCCTAATAAACGTACCGCATAGACCTGTTCACAAAATCCTTTTAACCCGTTATAAATGCGATGCATTCGAGAATCATGGTGTACAAGTCCAAATACAGTTGGACCACTTCCACTCATCAATACAGCATCCGCTCCGAATCGCTTCATCTGTGATTTAATACGTGCAACTTCAGGATGCATTCCAAATGTTACATCTTCTAAAACGTTACCAACAGTATCACAAATCCCTTTATAATCTCCAGAATTTATGACATCAACCATTTTATCTACATTTGGATGTGTAACTCGATTTAACTTTAAATTTCCATACACATCAGCAGTAGATACACCTATATGTGGTTTCGCTAAAATAACCCAACAAGAAGGCGGAGTCTTTATATGCTCAATTTTCTCTCCTCTTCCAGTGGCAATTGCTGTGCCGCCGTATACACAGAACGATACATCTGATCCAATTTCTGCGCCAAGCTCTGCTAACTCATCAATTGTAAGCCCTAAATTCCATAATTTATTAAGACCACGTAATGTCGCTGCTGCATCACTACTTCCACCTGCTAATCCAGCTGCTACTGGAATCGTTTTTTCAATAGTAATAGATACACCTTTTTTTACATTAAACTTCTCTTTTAATAATTTCGCTGCCTGATAAGCTAAATTTCGTTGGTCGTCTGGGACATACCGATTATGGGATAAAATTTCAATACGGTCTTCTGCTAATTCCGTTAGTTCTAGACGATCTGCTAAATCAATGGTTGTCATAATCATTTTCACTTCATGATATCCGTCTTGTCTTTTTCCCAGTACATCTAACGACAGATTAATCTTTGCTGGTGCTTTCACTAGTAGCTTCAATCTATTCACCCACTCTATGTACTCAATCTTTTATCGTTTATTTTACCATAAATTTATAGTAAGACGATGACACTTCCCTAATTATAACGAAAAGCATTCAGAATGAAACTACTTATGTAAAATGATGGCACCTTTTAGAGTACAAAAAGCCGAGGAATGTCTCCTCGGCTACCGTAGCATAGAAAGTATCTTACAACTACTGGTTTCGTTTCATTAATTGCTGTTCTGCAATTTCTATAGCACGTTTCACCATGTTACCAGCATCTTTCGCACGAATTCCGCCCCATCCTTCTTTCTGAACAACATCATAAAAGCCAAGCTCTTTTGCTAGCTCTTCTTTAAATTGGTTTGACATGACACCTCTTCGTCTACTCAATGCAGAGTCCCTCCTTATTTTGCTACGGTATAGTTAGTATGCAAAATAATATAGCTTTTCATTTATGGGAATATATGTAATGATATATGGATTATAAAATGACCTCATTATGAGGGTCTCCATAAAATGTTAACTCTACTGTCTCTGTTAAAACATCTGCATAACTATAAGATACACGTTGCAACGCATCTTCTTGTTGATCCAATTGTACAACAAAAACAGAACGGTATGTTTCTGCTAGTACACCTGATTGCTCCACAGTTTTTCTTCTTCCACTATTTGCTTTTAACATAAGTCGCTGTCCAAGATGGTGATCTAATTCGCTTTTAATTTCATCTAAACGTTTTGACATATACTTCGCTACACCTCGCTGTAATTTAGATTGAACACTTAAAGCACTATATATCTATCCTAATTATTAACCGCGATTCACAGCTAATATCATCTTGCGTTTGAATAGATAGAAGAAATACTATATTGTAAAAGTATCATTACGTAGTCTGTACGTTCTTGCCTCTTTTTATCCAAATTCATTTAAATCCTTCCATACAAAAAAGCAAGATACATATGTACCCTGCTTACTCTTCGTAATGTTGAAAAGGTAATCCCGTTCGTAAAATCCCTCTCGTTTCAATTCCACCTAGTCCCTTTTCACCAGTAATTGTATTACGTACGACATCCCATACATTGACTCTCTCCATAAATGAAGTAAAACTAATTTTACCAACTACATATACGGGATCTAGTGCATGAATATTAATTCTAGATGGTGAACTAGCGAAATTGGCCCCTGCACGAATTAGTGCCTCAAAGTGCGATTGACATGCCCCAGCAAAAATAACAAGTTGATCCAATGATGGATATTTTTTTCGCACTTCTCGAACAGCCTGTACAAAATGCCTTGAATGCCTATATGCCGCTAAATCTCCCTTCACTCCTTTCGATTTTGTATATGCATCATGCCCCGTAATAACGAGAATGTCTGGGCGAAAGTGATCTATTAAGTCTACTACTTTTTCATGCATCTCCGTTTCTTTACAATGAATACCTTGTACAGGAACGCCAATTTTGTTATATAAGTCTAAGCACTTGCGCAAATATAAAGGGTCTCCATCTATATGCAATACACGTCCCGGCATTTGAAAATAATTCACCTCACTTGTGTATCCACCAGTTGAAGTATGTTCATGCCTTTGTTTCATTAACACATAATCTTGTTGAAACAAACGATACGTGCGCTCCATTGTTTCTTTCTCACGCTTCACCCTTTTTTTATGTTCTCGTTGATCTATACTAATTAAATCTTCAAGTGGCGCATCCGCCACCAGTCTAATTTCCTCTCCAAACAATATAGCTATCTCGCCTTTTATTTCTATAATACGAAAAAGAATATCCCTCTTATGAGAATATCGTTCCACTAATTCTCCAACATGTAAAGCCATTCTCCTACCTCCAAACTCATTAGGCCATCTTACCTGTTTTTAAAATATGAATTTAGAGGGAGAAAGGTGACAAAAGGGACAGTTCAAGTTGAACTGTCCCTTTCATATTCTTATGATAATTTATGAAGAACCAATGCATTACTTAATGTTGCAAACTCTTCAATAGATAGCGTTTCGCCTCTTCGCTTTGGATCAATTCCTACTTCTGTTAAAATTCGATCCAATAATTCCTTATCTTTCGGGAAACCATTTAAATTATTTGATAAATTATTCATTAAAGTTTTACGGCGCTGTGCGAAACTTGCTCGTACTACTTCAAAGAAGAATGTTTCATCTGTCACCTCTACAACCGGTTTCGGACGCTTTAGAAGGCGAATAATTGCAGAATCAACATTTGGCTGTGGTACAAACACTGTACGCGGTACAGTCATAACTGTTTCAACTTCTGTATAATACTGAATGGCAATCGATAAAGAACCATACTCTTTCGTTCCAGGTTTAGCAGCTAAACGATCTCCAACTTCTTTTTGCATCATAACAACAAATCCACGAACTGGTAACTTTTCTTCAAGCAATTTAAATAAAATTGGCGTTGTAATATAGTATGGCAAGTTAGCTACTACCATTACATCTTGCCCTTCTTCAAATTGCTCATTAAATACTTCATGTACATCCGCTTTTAGTACGTCTTTATTAATAACTGTAACGTTACCATATGGTGCTAACGTCTCATCTAAAATTGGTAATAGTCTTTGATCAATTTCAAAAGCCACTACTTTTTTAGCACGCTTCGCTAATTGCTCTGTTAATGCACCGATACCTGGTCCAATTTCAATTGCACCACTTTCTGAACCAATTTCAGCATGATCGACAATACGATTTAATACATTTGTATCAATTAAAAAGTTTTGTCCTAAACTTTTTTTGAATGAAAATCCATACTTTTCAACAATGTCTTTTGTACGATTTGGCGTTGCGATATCCTTCATTTTTTTTCCTCCTGTATTACTTGCTTATAAGCTTCTCCAAATGATTCCTTTGAAACTTGAAACATCTGTAATCGTTTATGTAACTGTTTTGCATTTGTATAACCAATCTTTAATAGCTTACCCATTTTTTCTCTGCGGCTCTTTGCCATTTCTCCGCCCACTAAGCCTGCATCGACTAAATCACTCCAACTAATTTCACTTGTATAAACTTCCATTTCTTCATGTATATTCTCTAGAGCACGGCGGATCGACTCATTAGAAGCATGTTCGATCCCAACTCCCTTTTTCCTTTTAGCAAGCGCTTCTTCCTTCGGTAAAAAGGCATGCTTACAGCCGGGAACCTTGTCAGAAATAATTTTTCGAATACGCTCTCCAGGATAATCCGGATCCGTGAAAATAATAACGCCCCTTTTTTGTTGCGCTAATTTAACTTGCTCAATAACATGATCACCGATTGCTGAACCGTTCGTTTCAATTGTATCCGCATCAACAGCACGCTTAATCGCAACTGTATCATCTTTACCTTCTACAACGATAATCTCTTTTATTTTCATGCTTGCCTCCACACTCGTTTCGTCTCTACTTAGTAAAACAAAAAAATGACGACTTTTCCATTATTATTTTCCCCATTCTTATATTTTAAAAAATAGAATAGAAAAATCTTTGTTCTCTGTCCTTATTGTAACACTTCATCATTCACATTTATTTTCTTCATCACTTCTACTAGTGTTTTTTCAAAATAAAAAAGAACAGGTTTCCCCATTCTTTTTTATTCAACACCAAATAAAAATTTTGCATTTTTGGTTGTCATTTCTGCTACTTCCTCATAAGAAATTCCTTTTAAATTCGCAATTTCTTCTGCTACGAGTTTTACATAACTCGGTTCATTTCGTTTCCCTCGAAATGGATGCGGCGTTAGATACGGACAATCCGTCTCTATTAACAATTTCTCTAATGGAATCTCCGTAGCAACCTCTTTCGGCTTCTTAGCATTTTTAAATGTAACTGGTCCGCCTAACGAAATTAAAAAGTTCATATCAACACATCGCTCTGCTACTTCTACGCTGCCGCTAAAGCAATGCATAATGCCTCCTACTTCAGCTGCATTCTCTTCTTCTAGAATATCAACAATATCTTGAGTTGCATCGCGGTTATGTATAATAATCGGCAATTTCACTTTTTTAGCTAATGTAATTTGTTTACGGAATACTTCTTTCTGTATTTCTTTTGGAGACTTATCCCAGTGATAATCTAAACCCATTTCTCCAAGTGCAACGACTTTAGGATGAGAAGCAAGTTCTTCTAACCAAGCTAAATGTTCTTCTGTCATGTCAATTGCATCAACTGGATGCCATCCAACCGCAGCGTAAATAAAATCATAGGCTTCAGCTAATTCCATCGCCTTTTTTATCGTTACTTCATCAAAACCAACAACAACTGTATAAGTAACTCCCGCTTCTTTCATTCGGGCAATAACTTCTTGCAAATCTTCTTCGAATTGCTCTGCATTCAAATGTGAATGTGTATCAAACAACATAATACATAACTCCTTTTATATTGAAATCAAGTTTATTCTACAAAAATAAGTTCTTTAATAACTTAACGATAACAATACTACAATCTTAATGCAAAAATAGAGAGTGTAAAAAGAAAAAAGACGCTTCACACATGTTACACGTGAAACATCTCTTTTCTTGTCTTAATTACTTGATTTTTGTACCATTTGGTAGATTTTGATCAATTGATGCTAATGACAATACGCCATTCTCTTCACCCGCTAAAATCATACCTTGCGATAATTCACCGCGTAATTTTACAGGTTTTAAGTTTGTTACACAAATAACCTTTTTACCTTTTAGGTCCTCTGGCGAATAGAATTTCGCAATTCCAGAAACAACTTGACGCTTTTCTGTGCCTAAGTCTAGTTGAATTTTTAACAACTTGTCTGCTTTTTTCACAGGTTCAGCAGATAGTACTTCAGCTACGCGTAATTCTACTTTAAAGAAATCATCAATTGTAATTTCTTCTGCCTTCGGTTCTTCTTCTTTTTTCTCTTCTACTTTAGGAGCAGAGCTTTTCATTTGTTCCTTAATGTACTCTACTTCCACTTCCATTTCTAAGCGAGGGAAAATTGGGTTTCCTTTTTCTACTTTTGTTCCAGCTGGAATACAGCCAATTGTAGATAGACTTTCCCAAGATTTATGAGCCTCATCAGTAAGGCCAAGCTGAGCGAACATCTTGCTTGGTGCTACTGTTAAGAATGGCATAAGCATAATACCTGTTTGACGAAGTACTTCTGCTAAATGAGCCATTACAGAAGCTAACTTTTCACGATCATTCTCATCTTTCGCTAATACCCATGGTTGTGTTTCATCAATATATTTGTTCGTACGACTAACCAATTGCCAAATAGATCCTAACGCTACAGAGAACTCCATATTCTCCATTGCCTCTTCTACTTTTTTCAATGTATCTTTTGCAAACGTTACTAACGTTTCATCAAATTCCGTTACATTCGCTTTAAATGCAGGGATTTCTCCGTTAAAGTACTTATCAATCATAGCTACTGTACGATTTAATAAGTTACCTAAGTCATTTGCTAGATCGAAATTAATACGCTCCACAAATCCTTCTGGTGTGAATACACCGTCAGATCCGAATGGAACTTCACGAAGTAAGTAATAACGTAATGCATCTAATCCGTAACGATCGATCAATGTAACTGGATCTACTACGTTTCCTTTTGACTTACTCATCTTTCCATCCTTCATTAAAATCCAGCCATGAGCAAAGACTTTTTTCGGAAGAGGTAAATCTAATGCCATTAAAATGATTGGCCAATAAATTGTATGGAAACGAACGATTTCTTTTCCAACTAAATGCACATCTGCCGGCCAGAATTTCTTATACATCTCTTCATTTTCTGTTCCATAACCTAATGCTGTAATGTAGTTAGATAATGCGTCAACCCATACGTAAATAACGTGTTTCGGATTACCTGGAACACGAACTCCCCAGTCAAATGAAGTACGAGAAACTGCTAAATCTTCTAAGCCTGGTTTAATGAAGTTATTAATCATTTCATTCTTACGAGACTCTGGCTGAATGAAATGTGGATTATCTTCATAGAATTTTAATAGTCTGTCGACATATTTACCCATTCTAAAGAAATATGATTCTTCACGAACAAGTTCTACATCATGACCACTATCTGGACTTTTTCCTCCAACTACTTTGTCACCTTCCATAATTGGATCTACTAATTGATGCTCCGTATAGAATGTCTCATCTTGTACAGAATACCAACCTTCATATTCATCAAGATAAATATCACCTTGATCTACTAGTTGCTTAAAGATTTTTTCAACAACATCTTTATGACGATCTTCAGTTGTACGAATAAAATCATCATAAGAGATATCCATCTTCTCCCAAAGTTCTTTAATTCCTGCAACAATATTATCCACATATGCTTGTGGTGTAATATTTAATTCTTCTGCTTTTTTTTGGATTTTCTGTCCATGCTCATCAGTTCCTGTTAAATAATGAACATTGTATCCTTGCATACGCTTATATCGTGCCATTGCATCTCCTGCTACTGTCGTATAAGCATGTCCAATGTGTAATTTTCCACTTGGATAATAAATTGGGGTAGTAATATAAAAGGACTTATTTTCCTCTGTCATTGTTTTGGACCTCCCGAATAACCTCATATGTATTTATAAACAGTATATCAAAAACTCATATATAAAGTGAAACTTTAATCAGCGGGGTTTTTGTTCATCCCCACTGATTATTAGCCCACATCAATCGGGCTTTTACGAGCAGCCCGAATCTCACTTATCTTCTTTACCCCAACCTAATTTTGAATTTGGGTTCTTAATGCTCGATATCTTTATCATCTATTGCTCATATTCCAAAAAAATATACAATCTCCACTTAAAATTTGTTAATTTTTCAGAAAACAATGTAAATAATTGTGGAATTTCCTCTCAATCTATTATATATAAGAAATCTATAAATCTTTTTAAAAAATATAGAATTTAAGAATTGACGGAAATGTAAATGATTGGTATCATATGTCCATAGGGTATTTTGTCGAAAAATGACGAATCTAAAAATAGACTCGAAACTTATAAACTATTTATTTAGGAGGAAAAAAATTATGAAATCTACTGGTATTGTTCGTAAAGTTGATGAATTAGGTCGTGTAGTAATTCCAATCGAATTACGCCGTACTTTAGGTATTGCAGAAAAGGATGCTCTTGAAATCTATGTTGATGACGAGAAAATCATCTTAAAAAAATATAAACCAAACATGACTTGCCAAGTAACTGGTGAAGTATCTGACGGTAACCTTTCTTTAGCTGAAGGTAAAATCATCTTAAGCAAAGAAGGCGCTGAGCAAATCTTAAACGAACTTCAAGATTATATCGAAACAGCAAAATAAGCTTCTCAATTATGAGAAGCTTATTTTTTATCGACATGATAGATTTGATATACATCTCTTTTCGACAAATCTCGATCTTTAGCGACTGTTTTAATCGCTTCTTTTGAATTCATACCTTTTTCATTTATATAGTGTTCAATATGATCATATACTGAAAGAGATTCCCACCATTGTTCTTCTGGAGCAGGTTCTTCTGTCGAACCAGCTACTAAAATACAAAACTCACCACGTACCTCATTTTGCTTCGTCCACTCAATTGCTTCTTCGACTGTTCCTCGAATAAATTCCTCAAATTTTTTCGTTAACTCCCGACATAATACAATCTCTCTATTTCCCAACACTTCCTGCATCGAAATTAAAGTATCATCTAAACGATGAGGCGCTTCATAAAACATCATTGTAGTTTGTACATAACGAAGCTTTTCTAACTCCATCTTTCGTTCCTTTTTATTTCTCTGCAAGAAACCATAGAAATAAAACTGCTTTGTTTCAAGACCAGATGCAATTAATGCTGTAAGGGCTGCATTTGCTCCAGGAAGCGGAATTACATGATATTGCTCAGCTACTGCCTCAACAACAATATCGTAACCTGGATCAGAAATACACGGCATACCAGCGTCACTAACAAGTGCTACATTCTTTCCATCCTCTAATTTCTCTAATATTTTCTTCCCACTTACTTCTTTATTGTGCTCATGATAACTCGTGACAGGTGTTTCAATTTCAAAATAATTACAAAGTTTTTTCGTTTGTCTCGTATCTTCAGCAGCAATTAAATCAACTTCTTTTAAAATTCGGATTGCACGAAATGTCATATCTTCTAGATTTCCAATAGGAGTTGGTACTAAATATAAAACTCCCTTTTCATTTTGTTGAAAGCTTTTTTGTTGCCACATAGCGTTCTCCTTTTTGCATATATGCCTCTTTTTGTTTTCTCGTTAATTGCTTAAAATAATACTCCGCTTGCATAGCTGTACGCTTATCATCGTGGGTCTCTACATACTTTAAAACGACAGGACGCCTGACGCGTGTATACCTAGCTCCTTTGCCGCTATTATGAGTCTGAATTCGTTTTTCGATATGGTTTGTATATCCAGCATAATAACTTCCATCAGAGCACTCTACCACATAAAAAAAATGCTTATTCTTCTCCATATAAAATTGAACGTATCTCCTTTGTATATTCGTTATTGTTCTCGTATACAACGAGGGGTGGTAAAATTTTCAAATCTGCATTCCCATCCTTAATTCCTTCAATTAACAATGTATTTGCTTCTTTTCCAACCTTAGGATAAACAAATCGCACACGCTTTGGTTCAATTTTATATTTACGCATTAATGTGACGATGTCGAGTAATCGTCCTGGACGATGTACAAATGCTACTTTCCCGCCTTGTTTTACTAACTGACTACTTGCAGATACAACATCTTCTAATGTACACATAATTTCATGACGAGCTATCGCTAAATGTTCATTCATATTTTTCTCTGAAGTTTGAGGTGTTTGAAAATATGGTGGATTACATGTAACAACATCATATTGGTGACGCCCGAGTTTCTCTGGCATATCTTTCAAATCTCCATGTATGAGGTGAATTCTTTCTTTCAGCCCATTATATTGAACACTTCTTACTCCCATATCATATAAGCGTTCTTGAATTTCCACACCAGTAATCTTTCCTTTTGTTCTTGTACTTAATAAAAGGGGGACAACCGCGTTACCTGTACACAAATCAAGTAAATTCCCCTTTTGAATTGGTACCCATGCGAAATCCGCAAGTAAAACCGCATCTAAAGAAAAATTAAATACTGATGGGCTTTGTATAATCTTCATGTCTTGCGCTAATAAGTAATCTAAACGTTCATCTTCATATAAATTCATATACTGCTCCTTTTCTTACCCTTAACCTACCCTATTTCATGTATAAAAAATTACCTTTCCAATTATAATTGGAAAGGTAATTTCACTTTTTATTTAAGAATGACAGACAGAACAAACAATCTCCCTCTTTACGTACACTTCCATAATGTAGATTGCAAATATGAAAACCTTCTTGATACAGTCTCGCTAAATTGTCATAGCCCTCACCAATATCTGTTTTCGGCTTCACTTCTTTACGTTTTTGAGGTTTTTGTTTTTCTTTATTCTGCACTTCTTCAAAACGGCGTCGCAAATTGTTATTTTCCATTTTTATATGCTGGTTTTCTTCCAACAACTCTGCAAGATGCTGTTTTAACTCTCCCAACTGTTTGTATAAATGTCCAATTTGCTCTTCCATACTAGAAACCGATTCAAAAATATCTTTTTTCTCCACAAGCACCCACCTCATTAATCTGTGGTTTGACTCGAAACGACCCCTTTATTCACTAACTCATCTAACGTATATTCTACTATCCGTTCCTTGTCTACTAGTTCCACTTGAATTAATCTTTCTAAAATATTTAATCCGATAACACGGCCAGTACCATGCGGGGTTTGTATACGTTGATCTAAATCAGGAAGTTGTTCCTTTGCTGCCTCATATTCATCATTCTCATATTTTAAGCAACACATTAAGCGACCACATAAACCAGAGATTTTTGCAGGATTTAATGATAAATTTTGATCCTTTGCCATTTTGATGGATACAGGTTCAAAATCTCCTAAAAAAGTAGAACAACAAAGCATACGACCACATGGACCAATACCACCTAGCATCTTCGCTTCATCACGAACACCAATTTGTCTTAGTTCAATTCTTGTTCTAAAAATTGCCGCTAAGTCCTTCACTAGTTCGCGGAAATCGATCCGACCATCCGCAGTAAAATAGAAAATAATCTTATTACGATCGAATGTATACTCTACATCTACAAGTTTCATATCAAGATTATGCTCTACTACCTTTTGTTGACAGACTTGATATGCTTCTTTTGCAGCATGTTTGTTCTCTTCAACAATGGTACGATCATTTTCATTTGCAATACGAATAACCTTTTTTAGCGGTAATACAACGTCGTTTTCATCAACTTGCTTTTTGGTAATAACTACTTTTCCGTATTCAATACCTCTTACCGTTTCTACAATGACAAACTCATTTTCAGAGATATCGAACTGATTTGGATCAAAGTAATATACCTTTCCGGCCTTCTTAAAGCGAACACCTACTACATCATACAAAACGGTCATCCCTCCTGCAACCGCAACACTAACTGTTCGAACACAAGCTGCGCATTTACATTAGCGTTGATTCTATTTTTTGCCTCTAATATATTAAAGAGAGCTGATACAATGCGCTTCTGAGCATAGGAAAACGATTCAAACATCTCTTTCTGCTCATGAAAAACAAGACGATCTTCTTCTCCAAGTTGAACATATAGTAAATCCTTATAAATAAGGAGTAACATATCTAAACCTTGTTGTAATTGTTCTTTCTCTCCAAAGTGTTTTCCCCATTTTTCTTGTACAAAAAAAATAGAGGTTTTATCTTTTTCGAGCGCTTCACATAATTTTATCACTAAAGCTCGTGCTTGTGCAAACCATTCATCACTACATAAAGCTAAAGCTTCATCAAAACTATTTGTGAGTTGAGCAGCAAGTGTCGATAAAGATGCTGTAATACCTTCTTCCTGTAATCTTCTAATTAAAGATTCCGTAGGTAACGGTCTAAACGTAACAACTTGGCAGCGAGATAAAATCGTATTTAAAATTTGATGACTTTGTTCAGTAAGTAAAATAGCGGTTGTATCACTACTTGGTTCTTCTAAAAATTTCAAAAGTGTATTTGCCGCATTTGCTGTCATACGATCTGCGTGCTCAATAATATATAATTTTTTATTTGCCTCTAATCCTGTTTTTGAAAACTCTTCTTGTAAATCATGAATTTGCTGCTTCTTAATAGATAATCCGTCTGGTTTTACAATATGTAAGTTAGGGTGGTTACCTGAATCAATTCGCTTACAATTTGTGCATACATGGCAGGGCTCTACTCCATTCCGCTGAGAACAGAGGAAACTCTTTGCCATTTGAATTGCTGTCGCAAACTTTCCCGTACCTTTCCCTCCCTCTAACAAGTAAGCGTGGGATATACGCTCTTTTGCAATGCTATTCATCAACATTTTTACACCGATGGGTTGTATAGCAGAAAGCTGCTCCCACGTCTTCATCATAATGCATACCTCACTTATTTCATTCTTTCCTTCTATTATAACAATTTATCTTCTATAATCTGAACAACTTCTTCTATAAGTTTTTCCATCGGCTGATCAGCATTTACCAATACAATACGATCCGAGAAACGTTCTACAACTTGTAAATACCCTTCGCGCACACGTTTATGGAAAGAGATATCTTCCATATCTAGTCGATTTACTTCACGTCCTGCATCTTTTTCAATTCGAGCCAAACCAACCTCAGGCTCAATGTCTAGATAAATTGTTAAACTAGGCATACAGTCCTCTGTTGCGAAACGATTTATTTCAAATACCTTATCCATACCCAACCCTCTTGCATAGCCTTGATATGCTAAAGAACTATCTATAAAACGATCACATAGCACGAGATAGTTCTCATTAAGTGCTGGCATAACTTTTTCTACTAAATGCTGTCTGCGCGCAGCAGCATAAAGAAGCGCTTCTGTACGTGCTTCCATCATCGTATATTCTTGTTTATGTAAAATCGTCCTAATGTCCTCAGAAATTGCAATACCACCTGGTTCCCTTGTCGCCATTACCTTTTGTGCTTTTTGTTCAAAATATGGTAATAAGCTTTTAATTAACGTTGTTTTACCTGAACCTTCTGGACCCTCAATTGTTACAAATAATCCCTTCATCCTAAAACCTACTTTCTATATCATACACTTTCATATATTTCGTATTACCTTGAAAACGAGCTCCTGCTCTCTCTAAATACATAATTTGCTCTTTATGCTCTGAAGTAATTCTCTCTCCATACATAACCAATGGAATTCCAGGTGGATACGGAATTACCATTTCCGCCGCTATCATTCCAACAGCCTCTTCTATAGATACTATCTTTGTTCCATATCCTTCTAGTTGTTTATACGTATACGGCAAAGGAGAGAATTCACCTTTATAAGTATAACGAATAGATTCCCTCTTGTCTTTCACGTCATAATGTTGCAATGCTACTCGGATCATCTCTATAACCTTCATATACTCCTCATTTACTTGCAGGGGTAAAATAAATAGGACATTGTACGGATCAGCCATCTCTGTATATATACCGACATTTTCAAATACGGACTGTAATTCGTACCCTGATAACTGACAACGAGTTTGTACGGTAACCTTTAGCTCGTCTTGCAACGGATATTCTAAAATGGCGATTTGTGGAATAGAACGTAACTGTTCCTTAAATCTCCGTAAAAACTCAACAATTTCACCATGTCCTTCTTCTTTTATACGCGCCATTGTAAAGCGTGCTATATCCAAGGAAGCCATAATTGGATACGATGGACTACTAGATTGTAGCATACTTAAATAAGTAGTAACCTTCTCTTCGTCTACTAAGTGACTATTTATATGTAAATAGGAACCCATTGTCATTGCGGGTAATGTTTTATGTGCAGAATGAACTACAATATCTGCACCATATGTTAACGCTGATTTTGGGAATGGTTCTCCCAAACAAAGATGTGCCCCATGTGCCTCATCTACCAAAACAGGGATTTTATGTGCATGTGCAAAAGCGATGCTTGCCTCTAAATCCATCCCCATACCATAATAATTAGGATGCGTTAAAATGAGTGCTTTCGCATTTGGATATTTTCCAATTGCTTTCTTAATAATTTCATTACGAACTCCCACTGGTACGTTATAAGCTTCATCAATCCATGGATCTAAAAAAATGGGATTTGCTCCCGCTAGTTTTAAACCATTAATAATTGATTTATGACAATTTCTTTGTACAAGAACAATATCATGTTCCCTGCAACAAGACAAAATCATTGCTAAGTTCCCGACTGTTGAACCATTAATTAAAAAATAACTTCTCTTTGTATCATACACTTCAGTCAATAATTGTTGTGCCTCATCTATACATTCAAACGGACTATGCAAATCATCCAGTCCTGCTAACTCAGTTACATCAATAGATAGAATATCTTTAAACTCTCTTATTGCCTTCTGAGGGAAGTTTAAACCATTCTTATGACCTGGAACATGAAAAGATAACGACCCTCTTTCTTTAAACTCTATTAACGCCTCATATAAAGGCATATGATTTTGATTCATCTACATCTCTTCCTTATAATTCATTCTCCATCTATTATACAGAACAAAAAAAATAATAGGCATATGCCTATTTAAAAATATGATACTTCTAATTTTCGAAGTTGCTTTAAATAATGTATATATTTTGGATCATCTGTCTCTGTGTTCACCATATCCTTTTCACATTCATAACATATTAAATTATTATAAACATATATACCTTCTTTTCTTTTTGTCTCACAAACAATACAAACTTCACTTTGTAATTTCATAACCTTCCCTCCCTATTTAAGTGAACCTATTTTATACTTCTAATCCTTAA
Source organism: Odontarrhena argentea (assembly GCA_900406245.1). Classification (NCBI taxonomy): domain Eukaryota; kingdom Viridiplantae; phylum Streptophyta; class Magnoliopsida; order Brassicales; family Brassicaceae; genus Odontarrhena; species Odontarrhena argentea. The sequence goes on along the minus strand of OVAF01000240.1, from coordinate 5,242 downwards.
CAATTTCCAGAAAAATATACACCCATCTCTTATATAATATGATTAACTCTTGGGCAACGTGTTTGTATTACAATTACTTCTTTCCCATTCTTTTTAACAATACAAAAAAACACGAGTCAAATGACTCGTGTTTTAGTTGCTTGGCGACGTCCTACTCTCACAGGGACAAGGTCCCAACTACCATCGGCGCTAGAGAGCTTAACTTCCGTGTTCGGTATGGGAACGGGTGTGACCTCTCTGCCATCATCACCAAACTATTGAAGGCATATTCCTTCAAAACTAGATAACATTGCTACATATTATGTGGTTAAGTCCTCGATCTATTAGTATTCGTCAGCTCCACATGTCACCATGCTTCCACCTCGAACCTATCAACCTGATCATCTTTCAGGGATCTTACTAGCTTACGCTATGGGAAATCTCATCTTGAGGGGGGCTTCATGCTTAGATGCTTTCAGCACTTATCCCTTCCGCACATAGCTACCCAGCTATGCCCTTGGCAGAACAACTGGTACACCAGCGGTGCGTCCATCCCGGTCCTCTCGTACTAAGGACAGCTCCTCTCAAATTTCCTACGCCCACGACGGATAGGGACCGAACTGTCTCACGACGTTCTGAACCCAGCTCGCGTACCGCTTTAATGGGCGA
>OVAF01000239.1:7597-28805 GCA_900406245.1 Odontarrhena argentea | reverse complement strand
CAAGCTTCCATCATTGCTTATAATTTCAGGGGAAAACTGGATCGGTACCAAGTGCTAGCGAGTTGACAGAAGCATTAAAAAGTCATGATCTCTTTCTATACTTTGGTCATGGAAGTGGTATGATTGGTCTAGCATATGTGCTTAACTGTTTAATTTGGTGAAATCTTTGTTTGCTTTGAGATTAGTTGCTAAGAGATCTTCTTCTGCAGGAGCACAGTATCTGTCTAGGCAGGAAATAGAGAAACTAGATAACTGTTCTGCAACTTTCCTAATGGGATGCAGTAGTGGCTCACTATGGCTCAAAGGCTGCTACATTCCACAAGGCATACCACTCTCTTATCTTTTAGCTGGATCTCCAGCGATTGTGGGAAATCTATGGGATGTAACAGATCGAGACATTGATCGGTTTGGGAAAGCGTTGTTGGAAGCTTGGTTTAAAGAGAGGTCAGATTATTCTTCAGAGGGTGGTTGTAGCCAGTGTGAGTCATTAGCAAATGAACTCACAGCCATGACTCTAAAAGGCAACACCCAGAGGTCAAGGAAACCGTCTTCGCGTAACAAGCCAGCTGAATCAAATGTTGAAGGGTCAGGGAAGATTGAGTGCAACCACAAGCACCACAGACGCATGATCGGTTCATTCATAGCTGCAGCTCGTGAGGCATGCACCTTGCCATATTTGATTGGTGCTGCGCCGGTCTGTTATGGTGTACCAACTGGTATAACAAGGAAAAAAGGGATTGAAGCTGTTCTTCCTTCTTCATCTTGTTAGTTGGTATTGAGCATCTCGTACTAGTCTATTCTCAACAGTTTTGAGGGATATATAATAATGTTATAGGTACAAGGTCTTCGGAGTTAGAACTTAAAATCAGAGACCTTAAGACAAAGAGGGAGATACATAAGAGATTCCATCCTTTGTTACATATATCAAATTGTATAAAAGATTCACTGATATTTGTGATAGGGTTTAGAAACCTCGATTTTTTTCATGTTGTAAAAATGTTAATAGTTTACAGATCAAGGGAAACTTGAACTTGTTGCTATAATTTGTCTTGCTGTCAGTGTTTTGATCATAAGAATAAGCCTTATACTGAAGTGGTTGATATGGTAATTGTTGGAAGAGGGAACAGAGTAGCTAAGTTTCTCCTACGTTATGCTTTCTAAAGTTCCTTGTACTTCCTTGGGAGAGAAAAGAACCGAAGAAGGCATAGAAAATGCCCAATAGATGTTGCTAAACCGAAGAAGGCATAGAAAATGCCCAATAGATGTTGCTAAACTCATAATGTGATTGATATGATGGTAAGGAACCGCATTTCCTCAGTGAGAAAATTAGATAAGTCTTTTCGAGGGTGCTACTGCTATGCAATTGTGGTTTAAGGCTAAGCTTTGTTAAGTATCTTAAAGTTTTTATAAACAAAAATGTGTGTTCGAGTCTCACTAGAATTTGGGTTTCTATAAACACTTATGCTCATTTCGAGCAAATTTAACATTTTTTTTTTTTTTTAAAAAGAGAGTGTATGACATTCATTTAGGTTTTTTGAATTTCATTTATCGACGACATAAAGAAATAAAAAAGGAATATTATGCAAGTAAAAAAAAAATGTGTNTCCCACATCGGAAAGATGTAAGGGACCTAAGTAATATATAAGGGGATTGGGCATCTCCTCTAATTGTCAATTGACTTTTAGTTGGATGCCCATGAAGCTTAACATTTAGGTTTTTTGAATTTCATTTATCGACGACATAAAGAAATAAAAAAGGAATATTATGCAAGTGAAAAAGAAAAATGTGTAATAACTCAATAAGCTAACTCAAAAAAAATTTGAGACGATTAAAAATAAAACAACAAACTCTCAAAACCCGAGATTTTCAGCCGATTTTCTTTAATATGCAAAACAGTAATATTGTAACTAGCCTTATATTAATTTATGTATAATGCATGTGTAAATATACCATATAAGANAGTAAAAAAAAAATGTGTATAATTATAATGTTACGATAATGAATATATAACCGCGACTAATTTTTTTATTATTAGTATGATTGAGTTTTAGTCATGATTTATACCTTACCACTAAATTTTTTAAAAAATATCAAACTTTTTCTATTTTGGTATATAAAATTTTTCAAATATATATTTATTTCATATTATTTTTTATTCTCTTAGTTTGCTATGCAACATTTAAGTTTACTTTACTTAACTATCTATCTATATATATATATATATATATATATAAGTCTTGGTCAAGATGTCTATAAACAGAATTTGAGAAGTAATTTCGGTTTGGCACATAAGTTTTCTGACATTTAGATATTTTATGTTGAATAAATCTGTTAAAATTGCTTTACGATGATAATCATAATCACTGCCACGAACGTTTTTAATATGTTACAAAGTTAATAATTATAGTCGATCTATATATGAAATCAGTCAAATATATAAGTGGAGTCAAATATTTGTAGATGGATGCAATTATAATTACTTTATAAGTTGCCTAAATTCGTACGGACTTAATTGTTTTCCAAATCTAAAGTTCCATTATGATGATTTATAAATACTTATTGACATGCAAAGGAATCCTCTGTGTGTCCGGTTTCCAACTATTTGCAAGAACATGAGTGACATCTCTTCAATATCAGATGATGATGAGCAACAACCACAAAGGTTTGTATCATTTTACTCTTCTTTGCATCACAACTTCTTGATCCAAATGTTTTTTTCTTTTATCATTTGAATCCTCAGGAATGCTAATGGAGGAAGGCAGATGGATCCACCGGTTGATATGCCTCCTGGTAAGAATCTCTCATATATTATTATTCCGCTTTCATTTCACAATTTGCGTTTTGAACTCTGTTGTTTTCATCTCCTTGTAGCGCCACCACCCACAACGCGCAGAATCCTAGTGATCTCGAATCAAGTGGTACATTGTTATCTTACCTCACTCCCATACTACAAGTTTTTGATTGTTAATTTCAGCTTTCTAAAAGAGATCGATCGATGTTTATGAACCTTCAACAACAGAACATTATTACTGTACTAGCAGCTTTTGCTTGGGGCAATCGTCAGCCAATTTACGTCATGTCAGGGAGGGGCTTTGTCTCACATGCCACCTTATCTTCGATACCAGCCGGGGAGCAAATGATATATGCCGTACGTGTTTTATATATTTTCATCATATAATACTTTTCTTTTGTTTTTAGTATATATCTCTGATACAACCGGTTATTGATAGGGTCGCGGCCAAATACTTTACTTGAGTGGTTGGTTTCTACCGATCAATCCAATTGGGTGAAACTTTCATGGAAAACTCCATGCTTCCCTCTCCGGTGTTCAAGGAGGTGTTGCTCTAGTAAATTCTCTTTTTACTTCTGGACCAGTTGAGGTATTTGCTCTTTCTAATACCATTTATATAATAGGGTATCTTTTGTTCAGGACCTAAATGTTGATGCATATTGCAGTTGGAAGTTATGTTTGTTTGCGGACCGGGGTCCTATGTTCAGCCAATTCCACCAGGAGCACCAAGGGAACAAATGCGCTTACAAGTTAATGTACCACCACAAAGGTTGCCTGGGGCACAATAGACTCTCTCACCAGAAAAACTGATTTTAGATGGCTGCAAAATCTATTTTCATGTTATTCGAATTTTCAGTTTTTTTTATGCAATACATTATGTATTTTGACTCAAGTACCTAATAAAAAAAATTGTTGTGACCCTAATTGCTTTTTGGGTTCATTCATTGTCGAGTTATAATTAATTATTGCTATAATGTCAATTTATACGGATTGTTTTTTTTAGATGACTACAAAAGCAGATTAAATGAGGATCTTTTATTTGAGTCTAACATTATTATGCTATGTTAGGGATAAGCAGGCAAAAAAAATGTGTAGACATACAACCAAATACAGAATTTGATGTTAAATCGTGGATAAAAATTGTTAAATTCGTTTAGCATGTTGTTTAAAAATAGTTAATAGTAAAGTAAATGTTTTCAATTTGACAAAAAAAAAAAAAAATGCGCGCGAAAATTTATAAAATTGAAAGAAAATGACCGTTGGAAACCGTTATTAATTGTAGTAAATAATGAGTATTTATTATTATTATTTTCTTTTGGCATCTGATAATTTCATTAAGACGATGAAGCTCGTGAGTTAAAAATACAGAGACATAAGCATAGAAAATAGAATCAATTGTCAAAGAGAAATGATGCTTCGCAAGTTTGTCCTCGGCTCTATTTCCTTCTCTTGCAGTCCATACAAATTGTATTTCCTCAAACCCATGCAACAACCCATTTCTAAATGTCACAAAGCCAATTGAGGACTCCAAAGTTGAGTGATTTGTTTGTGATCAACCTATAGACAGATTGTGATACACCCTCAAAGATAACTCGACCATGTCCATGAATCCAACAATTATGCATTGCTACCAACAGACTTTGTAGTTCACTTTCAAGAGCATTGTTAACCTTAAACCCACGAGCCTGACCTGCTCCAATAAAACATAATTGAATTCTACAAAATATGTGAATTGCTTAAGTAACAAAGTGGAATTTTCAACCTTATAAATAAAACTTCGCTTTTTCTTGAAAAATTCTTTCTTTTTATTCCTTAAGTATATTTAATAAATGTTTAATTTTGAGTAATAGGGAACCATATTTAGACAACAAATATTGGTGCACAAGAAGTTAAATATTACTTTTTGTCAACAAAAAGTAATTTATATACCATAGAAGTAATTTAACTCGTTCGTTGGGGGGTTTTATTGCGTTCGCGACAAATGAGAGTTATCTCATATGTTATGTGTAAAGATTGCGGACTAGAAAAGGATACTATAAATCATTTTCTATTTGAATGCAAAGCGACTAGGTCATCTTGATATATCCTTCGCATTTCTAATGACTTTACTTATTTATCTGGTAAGTCGGTTTTCGACTACGAGGACTTCTTATTCTGGCGTTTCTCTTCATGGAGGAATATCGGTGGGAAAATTAATAGAATATAAAGATATTTTTCCTTAGATCTTGTGGTATCTATGGAAGTCACGAAATAAAAAGATCTTTCAAGGGGCAGGGTGGTCTGCTATGGAAACTATCCAGTTAGGAATTATTACTGTGGAAAGAGGCGAAGTTACCAATTATCACGAAGACGTCAATCAGGATGGACTCTGCTGAGGAACTCCCGTCAAAATTTTGCAAGGTTGACAGGTCATAGAAATATGAGGATAATAATTTGAGATAAGGATGGATCTGCTATGTCAATGATCATCCAATTTTATTAGGCGGCGGGGGTTTCGGACGGAGCTCATCTCCCTTGCGTGCCGAATTTAAAACTCTAATTCGATACATGCAAGATATTCTCGACCGTGGTCTGCCATGCTCAATTTTCTTAACAAATTGCTTAGATCTAGCTTTTGAAGATCATACGAGAACCGAATTTGTGGCCGGCCTTTGATGTTTACTAGGAAACTTTTTGCGGAACTTAGGAAATCGTTCCCAACATTTTCCTTACCCTATACTAGGAGGGAATTCAACGGCCAGACAAACAATCTGGCTCGTGGGGTTAGAATCGTTAATTTATCTATGAAAACATGCATCCACGGATTCTTCTTCTTTCTCTTAAATTAATGTTTGATTGAAAAAAAACAAAAGTTGTTGGTATAAAGGAGTAAATAAAATTGGATAATGGTAATGTGATTAAGACCATCTTCATTGGTGGACGGAGAGATAGGAAAGTGTCTTCCAGGAGACACGTAAAACTTCACTTAAAGACACTCATCTATAATGTGTCTCTTTATTACTCGTTTATGAATCAAATGCACATTTTTTATTTAATTAATTAGTTAAGACAACCGTGACCAATGTGGATGTTCTAATGTCTTAAGTCATCTAACATTTAAGATAGGGAAATTTAGCAAAATGAGTAGTTTTCAAATTCGAATATGTGACTAAATAGTCTTAAAGTGTTATTAGAGTATGAGTAGATCTTGGTGTCTTAATAAAGTGTCTTAAGTATAAACTATACTATTTTTTATTGTCATTATATTTAAAGTGTTTAAAGAGGGTGTTTAATGTGGATCTTGGTGTCTTAAGGTGGATTTTAAGACATTCTCTCATGTTTTTAAGACACCCAACATAATTTTAATTTTAACTGGTGACCACTATAGAAACAAAGAGAATAATAAAGAAAAAGAATGAAGGAAATGAAAAAAAAAAAAAAAAAATTGAGGAATGGAAGGGGATTATAGAACAAAAAATTGTTAATTTTATTCCTTCTCAAATTTGATTGGGAATTATTTTTGTTCTATAATTCTCTGCAAGAGCATGAATGAAGAAAAATCATATATAGGAACAAAAAAAATTCTATGTGAGGAAAGGAAAGCAATTCATTGTTCTTCTTCGTTTTTTCCCTTCTAATGGAAAGTCTTAAGATTTATATTTTATTTTTCATTTTCTCCATTTTTAAAAAACACCCTCGTAGACCTCTCAATGGAGATGGTCTTAAGATTTATACCGTCAATTTTACTCTTATTAAAAATTCATTGTCAAGGAGAATCTAAAAGGGTTGGTTGTAATCCATTCTCATATTTTGGTTTATATAACTCTTTAATTATAAAACTATCAACTAATATAATCTATTAATTTTCTAAAGATCTAGAATCACATACTATCTTTACCATATATTCTCAATTATCAAGTAGATGTTTCATTGTGTTTTTTTAACCTAAATTCTCTTTACAAAGTACACAAATTATAGAAAACCAAAAGATGGTAGGAGACATGGAGTTATGTACACAAACTTATTTTGTTTTAAATAAGATGAATGGGTGGATCAGTTTGATCGTATAGATTAACTTAGAAGGGTTATGAACGATTAAGGATAAACATAGAAATGCACAATCAAAAACTACATATCATGCTGAATCTTTCATAAAAATCCGCAAATTAAAATCACTTGAGAATGTAACACTTTAGTAGATTTTTGAAGGCTGGTTCAAATTTAGTTATATAAGAAACGAATTCAGAAAACGTTTATTTATTTATTTTATCTTTCCCAAAAGAAAGTGTGTAATAGTAAAACATAGAATTACATCACAAGACAAATTACACACATAGATATGTGAGGATAGTTGTAAGCTTCTTGAAGCTTTCTAAATGACGCCTCCACGAGCCTGTATTTCCCTAACCAGGTATACAAGTTCGTCACACAGCGGCCTTGGAGCCCGCATCTCATCATCATCATCATACTCCACNCATCATACTCGTTAATAACATTAGGGACACCTAAAAATTAATAATGTTAATTACCCCAGTAAGAGAAAAGTACATATATGTTGAGATTGTTACGAGCGATGAGTTTATAACTTTGTTATACCTTTATCAACTGTTACTGCCTTTTCTTCTTCTTGTTCTTCCTCGGTTAACCCCTCCTCCTCCAGTTTTTTTTCCTTTTCGATACATTTCGTACGAAGCATGTTGTATCCATCTTCTTCAATCATATCCCAGTCATTGTCACCATGCAGCTGAAATTTCAAAACTCGTTAAAGAACGAAAAAAAAAGCGAGGAGAGAGCATAAACATATACCTCTACCCATTCCTTGATAGTCTCCTTAATGACACGCTTATCAAACCCAGCAGATTTCAAGGACCTTTCTGCTACCATCTCTCGCACAATTCCATCCTCCAAAAAAAAAAAAAAAAAAAAAAAAAAAAAAAGAGGATGTAAAATACCAATTTCATCAGACATGAACAAACGAAACAACAGGACTTAATAAACTTACCATAGTTCTTCGTTTAGGGCCCATTTCAATAATTCCTCTTAGCTCTATGTAAACACTGAACAACATCAAAAAAGAAGCTAGCTGTTATTTTCAGTTTTATAATTAACTATAGGCAAACCGTAGAAGAAGAAAAACATGAAAATTTAATAGAGAAACAGAGAGAGAGTTATNTAATTCCTCTTAGCTCTATGTAAACACTGAACAACATCAAAAAAGAAGCTAGCTGTTACTTTCAGTTTTATGATTAACCAGGCAAACCGTAGAAGAAGAAAAACATGAAAATTTAATTGAGAAACAGAGAGAGTTTACAAAGAAGAGTACTGAAGAAGAAGAATCAAACCTACAAAAAAGATTGGTGTCTCCCAAGATCCTTAGAAAGAACCTTTTATAAAGAGGTGTGAAAAAGACTCTCGAAAGAGAGAAAGTAATCAAATCTTAATTAGATAAGATTTTAGTCAACCATTTGCATTTTATCTTGTTCATTCCCCTTGTATAATTAACATGTTTGAAGATTTATTTCTATTGGTGACAACAATAAAAAAAGGTTATTATCTATTTTGATAAGAAGTACAGCTTTTTATTCAGATTTCTATATTAATTGTTATTTTTAATTTTTGAATTCTAAAAATTTGATGATTCACTGAATTCTGTGTATTGATGGGTATTTATCTTTAATTAATTATTAAATAATTTTTTTTTAACATCTTATATCTAGAAACATATAGAGAGTATTAGTTACAGTTTGATGAAAATAAAAAGAGTGTTTAAAATGTTATGATAAATGACTAAACTTTCTCATTGCTTAATTTAAGGAAAATTAACTATTATATATATATATAATGAAATTTTTGAATAATATGCTTTAAAATGTATTTTGATTTTTATCCCATTTGTCCATTATTTGAAAAGGTTAAAATAAATTAATTTTTTTTTTTAAAGGATTTTATCCTTTATTCGCCAGCATATCTCATAATGTCAATTCTTAATTCTAAATTTTATATCATATACACACATAATGAATCTAGATTTTCATTTTTAAATGACTATTTTACATTATTGGTTTGCGTCCATTAGTCTTTGACTATATAGTTCATTGCATTTTCATTAAAACTAATGGTATCTCATTAGGTAGTTATTGTAAAACCTTAAGGTTCTATTAAAAAATATAGGGTTTAAATATCTCATGCTGAATATCTTAAACTAATAGTATCTCATTATATAGTTATGATAATATGTTTGGGTTCATTAGTCATTAGATTATTTATCTTTTATCCGTCAAATTATCCCATAATGAACTCCTTACTGTACATTAATGGTTTGCGTTCATTAGTCTTTGACTAGGGTTTAACTCTTATTTTTTGTACTGTAATAGTATCTCATTAGGTAGTTATAGTAGTAACATTTATGGGTTCTCTATGAAAATATAGGGTTTAGATATCACATGCTAGACATGGTATTTATAGTAATATGTTTTGGTTCATTTGTCATTAGATTTTTTATTCCTTAGGATTAATGTCCTTTATCTGCCAACTTGTCTAGTAGTGGCAATTCTCTTCTCTAAATCATTATTTTGTTTGGGACTAGACATGATCACATTTCTAAAAAAATTCTCGAATACACAGATCGAATTCTTCAATTTCCTTATTTAGTTAATCACTATGAAATATATATGGTACATTACTGGTTTGCGTCCATTAGTCTTTGACTAGGGTCAATATTTTTCGTTTAAACTAATATCATAAGCTCATTACTAACCTATAAAATTTTAACCCTAAATTTTAAGCTTTATAATCGTAAACGTACTCTAAATCTTTAAAAAATGGTATTTTTTTTAAAAAAAAAATTACTAATTCTGAAAAGCAATCCATAAAACATTTTTTGGGATGAAATTGCAAAATAAAAAAGATTAGGGGATAAAATTATCCCTCATCGAAATTTAAGTCACAAACGGCTCTTCAAAAGAGCCTTGACCTTCATCCACCCTATTTGTTATGTAAATCAAAACATTAGGAGACAATCTTTTGAAGGTTTGGAGGTTGATCATCTTAGTCAATATTTACATATAGACGAAGCAAAGCCTTTTCCTCACTTGTGAAGCTATTCNTGTCTCCCAAGATCCTTAGAAAGAACCTTTTATAAAGAGGTGTGAAAAAGACTCTCGATAGAGAGAAAGTAATTCAAATCTCAGATAAGATTTTAGTCAACCATTTGCATTTTATCTTGTTCATTCCCCTTGTATAATTAACATGTTTGAAGATTTATTTCTATTGGTGACAACTATAAAAAAAGGTTATTATCTATTTTGATAAGAAGTACAGCTTTTTATACAGATTTCTATATTAATTGTTATTTTTAATTTTTGAATTCTAAAATTTGATGATTCACTGAATTCTGTGTATTGATGGGTATTTCTCTTTAATTAATTATTAAATAATTTTTTTTTTAACATCTTATATCTAGGAACATAGAGAGTATTAGTTAACAGTTTGATGAAAATAAAAAGAGTGTTTAAAATGTTATGATAATTATGACTAAACTTTCCCATTGCTTAATTTAAGGAAAATTAACTATTATATATAATGAAAATTTTGAATAATATACTTTAAAATGTATTTTGATTTTTATCCCAATTGTCCATAATTTGAAAAGGTTAAAATAAATTAAATTTTTTTTTAAGGATTTTATCCTTTATTCGCCAGCATATCTCATAATGTCAATTCTTAATTCTAAATTTTATATCATATACACACATAATGCATCTAGATTTTCATTTTGAAATGACTATTTTACATTATTGGTTTGCGTCCATTAGTCTTTGACTATATAGTTCATTGCATTTTCATTTAAACTAATGGTATCTCATTAGGTAGTTATAGTAAAACCTTTAGGTTCTATTAAAAAATATAGGGTTTAAATATCTCATGCTAAATATCTTAAACTATTATTATCTCATTATATAGTTATGATAGCATGTTTGGGTTCATTAGTCATTAGATTTTTTATCTTTTATCCGTCAAATTATCCCATAATGATAAATCTCATCTCTTCTTAGTTTTTTTGTGGACTATATATACATGATCGCATTTCTAAACAACTTCTCCAATAAACACAACTCCTTACTTTCCCATCTAGATATTCATTATGAACTCCTTATTGTACATTAATGGTTTGCGTTCATTAGTCTTTGACTAGGGTTAATTTAACTCTTATTTTTTGTACTGTAATAGTATCTAATTAGGTGGTTATAGTAGTAACATTTATGGGTTCTCTATTAAAATATAGGGTTTACATATCTCATGCTAGACATGGTAGTTATAGTAATATGTTTTGGTTCATTTGTCATTAGATTTTTTATTCCTTAGGATTTATGTCCTTTATCTGCCAACTTGTCTAGTAGAAGCAACTCTCTTCTCTTTATCATTATTTTGTTTGGGACTAGACATGATCACATTTCTAATAAAATTCTCAAATACACAGAATTCTTCAATTTCCCTACTTAGTTAATCACTATGAAATATCTATGGTACATTAGTGGTTTGCGTCCATTAGTTTTTTACTAGGGTCAATATCTTTCGTTTAAACTAATTAGTTTAACCTATAAAATTTTTTTCATTAATATTTTTTTCATTAAACTAATTAGTTTAAACTAATATTTTTCGTTTAAACTAACTAGGGTCAATATAATAATATCTCATTAAGTAATTACTAACCTATAAAATTTTAACCCTAAATTTTATGTTTTAGAATCCTAAACGTACTCTAAATCTTAAAAAGTGGTACTTTTGAAAAAAAAAAAAAACTAATTCAAAAAAGCGATCCATAAAACATTTGTTGGCATGAAAATACAAATTAAAAAAGATTAGGGGATAAAATTATCCCTCATCGAAATTTAAGTCACAAACGGCTCTTCAAAAGAGCCTTGATCGACCTTCATCCACCCTATCTGTTATGTAAATCAAAACATTAGGAGACAATCTTTTGAAAGTTTGGAGGTTGATCAACGATGAATGCTGGCAACTTTTGTGGCAATTATATAACTTACGTTTGATCAATTCGCATATTGCAATGCATCCCCTTGGCTTTGATCACAATTATATTGTCCATCTATGGACTCAGCAGAACCGTTATTTTGTATTGTGTACGCAAAACTACAAAATTCTTTTAGACGAATCAAAAGAATATAGTGATCGATGATGATGGTCACCAAGATTATTTCGTGAACCAGTCTATCTGTGAGAAGCTTATGAATATATCGGCTTTTCAGGTATGGTTTGTCTAGTGGTCCTTATTCCATTTCATGCTCCCTCAGTGGTTGGAATCAGTGCCTCGTCCTCCTCAAGCTGAGATGAAGCAAATCATTTAATGATTTCAGTAAAGTTTTTTCTCGCCTGTGTTTTTCTGTTCTCATGCATATCATCTTAGTCAATATTTACATATAGACGAAGCAAAGCCTTTTCCTCACTTGTGAAGCTATTCCAAAAGAAAAGAAAAAAGAACTATCCTTAATATATACATTGATGCTATTTTCAGATGAAGAAAATTTACATGTGAGATATTTGACAACAGATAACAAAATTTTAAAGGGGAAACATAAAAAACGACACGGGTACATGAGTAGGCTTCATATACATGATTTGCCATCTTTGGACCACTTTCACTCCTTGTATTGAAGAATGCCTTTGGTTGGTTCCTTCTCATTGGTCCCTGAAGAGATATCACACACTTTTACTCATCTCATTGATTTGCATTCATCCTCAAACTGTGTCCTTAATTTTCGGACACAGTTTCCATTGTAAAAAAGCTTTTTACTTATAAATTCGGGTGGCTTGATACTGGCTTTTGAACTTGTGAGTTTTTCAGATCATAGGATTATTCATAATGATTTTTCCTGTCTGATATTTCAGTCTCGCAAGTTTACCCAAGAAGAGTGAATGGTATGGGGTGGTTACTAAAGACACTCTTCCAAGGCTATATTCTGTCACCTGCCATGGTGTGGTGGAGTTGATTGATGTTTATGTTGATCACTGTAATATAATAACTCGTTTTGGGTTACTTTGTTTGTTAATGTTACAAGTTACTTTATTTGGTAACTTGTGTTCGGATACTTTTGAAATAATCTCGGATAAATAATCTTAAGCTAATTCTTCTGTAGTTTTGGTGTTTTATTAGTTATTTAAATTTGTTGGGTTTTGAGGGGTGGCTATTCACTACAAGAACATACTTCAGAAGAGGTCCTCAGTCATGTTAATGCCAAACATAACAAAGGACAAGCAGAAGTTAAAAAACAGAAGAATATAAAATGGCATAGGTCATGTTCATTTTTTCATGTAGTTTGTGGAACTACATGAAAATGAGACGTGTGTTTCTGATGTTATGGGGCCACAAGTAAGGATTAAAAATCACTTGAAGGTACCTCTGGCTCTGTATCAGCGTCTCGATCCCACTCTTGTGCCTGCAACTTCCAGGCCATTGCATTATCGAGGCTGCATGTTTACAATAGAAGAAAATAAAAAACTTACTCAATGTTATGGATTTAGAAACAATGGGGAAATTGGTCTTAATAGATGGAATCAAGTTCACAGATATCAGAAAGTAGGAGATACTTACTCAATGTCCACGGCTTCTGTTGATGACCTGTTGATGTTGCAAATAGAATCCTATAAAAACAAACGCAATATTCAAATTAGTAAAGCCAAGAAATTTCTACTTCTTAAAAGATCCAGAAGCAGGACGAGTGTTCACACCGCAGCATTATTAAGTGCCGGCTGTTGATCCCATATGTTACTTTGGCCATTGTCGCCCATGAAGACCTTAAAGTCACCAGTCATTAAGACAGAATCACCATTGACCTGAAAGTTTTAAACCAAACCATAGCAATCAAGAGATTTAAATATCACAAAATCTTCTCCTCATAAAGATAACTAATACATAAGTAGCATGTACATCGTTTAGTTTTTCCCAAACCACATCTTGCTGCGTCAGATAGCCTTGATCAGTAACCAACTGATAGAGTTCACTATCATACTGCAAAACGAGAGCAAAAAAGAAATGACCCGCTTAGAATAACTCTTCTCCTATTAAACACTTCCGGAATTTCTTGATCCAAAAGACTGAGCATGACAAAAGAAAACTTAAGCTTTTTTAAATAAGTAATAACCTTCAGCAAGGTGAGGAAGTGATTGTTGCGGAAGAAGACACAAGGCTCACGTTCTTTAAGTTCTTCTCGCAAGTAAAAGAGTCTGGAGAAAATGACCATCAACATATATATAGATAAAACCTTCCTAATCAAACATAGAAAACCTTCCTAATCAAACAATACCCTCACTTACCCAGTAACACTTAATTGATTGCTATTTTCGTCCAAAAACGTCTTTATCAATGCACCTGTTTGTTTAAAAAAATTGAGGAAAAATATGAACTTATCTCTATGCACAATAGTTATGATGCATATTACCCTCTACTGGCGTCAATCCATCTGTATGCCTCCTTTCCGAAGAGCTTTTTCGAAGAAGTGACGCGCCTTCATAAACTGGAGCACCTAAGCTAACAGATTTCTCATCTCCATACAAAGGTCCATCATCATCCTGAGGTCTGCCACTATGATCTGGAAATGCAAAGAGTAGAGTCAAAAACTTTAAATACAAAGTATCCATAAGCACTATAAGCCAGTTCATACAGAGATGCCAATTGAGTAGAAACTCACAACTGCTATCAGTTTTGACTGACTCCAGATTAGACTTCGCCACAGAGATAGCTTCAGAAGATGTCACATTCACAGCAGTCATTTTGCTGCTACTCTCAGCCTCAACATCAGATACCGTTTCATCTCCCAGTTCTGGAAATGCAATGAAAAATTTGTGTAAAAAACAATTAATTTGACATCTCCAGTTGCAGCTACAGCCAGTTCACATGGAGATACCAATAAGGCTACCTGGATTATCAGAAGTTACAGCGTCAGACTTGAGTGTAGTCTCAGAACTGCTATCAGTTTTGGTTGAGACCACATCAGGCTTCACGACAGAGATTGCCTCAGAAGATGTCACATGCACAGCAGTCATTTTGGTGATATCCTCAGTCGCAGCATCACAAAATTTCGCATCTCCCAATTCCGTTGAAGATAACTGAGCATGGTCAAGAGCTTCACTGCTCTTCGTAATTGATGTTTTCGAAGGCACTTCTTCCCCTACACTGATCTTATTCCCAACATCACAATCTGTCTTATGTTGTGATTCAGTAGAAGAAAAATGATCATCAGGTTTGGAATGCTGACTGGTGTAACTGCCAGGGGTGCTAGTACAAGAAGATGCAGCTTCCACAGAATTCCCCAACATGTCATCCTCGGACATTTGATATTCATCTGAGTTTTCATACACAGACTCTCTTCCACTGCTTGAGTCTCTAGGAGTATCGAAACCTAGCGCTTCCATTTCTGATAATTTCAAGGTTCGCAACAACTCTAATCTTTCTTCAATATCTCCCCTTTTCAATCTACTATGCTCTGCAGATGCAGGGAAAGCTGTAGTGGTTGCCGCAGCAGAACCAACAGAGCATTCTCCAGAACTTTGACCATTTTGAGCCAAGGCAACAAGCGCTTTCGTTAACTCATCATACGTCTTGCTTCCAATTGCATTAGCAGTTGCATAGTCCTGGAGGTAAGCAGAAGAATTAAGCAATCGGTATTGACACTATTTATCACTTAAATCTACAAACGGAGATAAGAAACAATCAAATGACATACCTGGTCGCTAACAATCCATCCATGGTATAAGGGAATATTGAGTACACCAAATATAGCTAGCTTACGTGTAGCCACAAAGTCGTCAATCCTGAAAGCAAGTAAACATTTTAGGGGAATTTCTATATACATGTTAAAAGAGGGAAACAGATTAACAGATAACTAACCTCCTGAATCTGATATCAACAATAATTCCATTTGCAAGGCATGGGAGGAGGTCAATTGCATCAGAAATGTCCTGTTGCTTATTTCCAGTATCTCCCCCCTGCCATGGGAGAGAAACAGAAGACTATCTGAGGTAAGGCAATAAGAAAATGATTAACAGGAAAGAAGAAGATCTTCTCATTACAGCAGCCAATATTGTGTCAGCCAAACGAATCAGCAAATCCTCTTGAGATATTTCAAATCTGTATGTGTCCAGATTCATCTCGCTCCTCAAGATAAGAGTATTACCTGTTCCATTAAACAAAACAAGATATCAAACGAAATTCAAAACAGATGAAGATTTTACGACTTGAAGAATCTTCAATCAGTTTCACGAGTATCAACGTCAAAAAACCTAAACAATCCAGAGACATTTCTACATCTGTGTAACCGACGCAAAGAAGACGATAAACTGAACAGCTCTAACCAAACGAATCCACGACTACAAGAATCTTCCATCGATTTCACGAGTATCAATTCCAGAAAACCTAAACGATTCACCGACATTTCCACTTCCTCTTCTCAATCCGATCGTCTAAACGAAGATTACAAACCCTAGCGAGAGTAAAATTGGGGGAAAAACGAAGAAAGCAGAAAGAAGAAGGATCTTACAAATGGCGATCAAAGGACAAGGTCCGTTTCCGTTCTGTAGAATGATTCGCTTCGTTCTTCCAAGAAACTCGATCTTCTTCATCTTGTAGACCTTCGGAGTTTCGTTCTGCGTCGTTTCGGTGGGAAGATCCGAAGCTGGAGAAAGTTCCGTCGACATTATCCAATCTTCTTGAAATTCACGACGATCACTCGAATTCGAAAATTTGCTGAACCGCTCAATCTTCTTGAGAGTGAATTCGAATTTCAATCGAAGAAGCAGAGGAAACTTCTTGAAGACGATTATGCAAAGAAAGAAAGAGAGAGTGAGGAGGAATTATATAGACGATGGGGAGACGAGAGGAAAAATTGATTTTGAAATGGGTCTTTACTATACGAACCAAACCGTAATTAATAGTCGTGTGTTTACGTAACCGGATTGGTTGACGCGTGATGGCATGGAATAAATATAATTGGATCATGCACATGGTTGTATCAATCCATATCAAATGTTTGTCGATTTGAAGTGGGAAGGATTAAACAAAAAAAGTAGATTTTGTTAATAAACTTTTAAAAATTATTATTCAAATATAATCATGAATTCAACCAAACCTTAATAGTTCTGGTTCAGTTTGTCACAATTAATATATTTTATAGGAAAGTTGAGCTTTTGATTCTATGCTCGAGTCTCCATTGGGAATGATGATAAATTAAAAAATAAATGCTTCTAAATACAGTACATGTTTCTAACACATCGTATTGGCATAACAAATTAAGTTCACAACAAATAAAGAAAAAACGTTTTATAGGCAAGGGGACGGATAGAAACATACTCAATTTTTTAAAAAAAAAAAAATTAAAAAAGGGAACAAATCTTAATGCTAAAGTCCAAACAAATACTTTTAGTTTCTGTAAATAATGTATTTTCTAAATTAATCAGCTTTTTAATATAAGATTGGTATATTTGATATGGTCAAAACTTATGAAAAGAAGATAACCGAGTTTACGAACTTAAATGATGCAGAAATTGTAAGTATTGGTAGAGATGGAAAGAAACCAAGGTTGTGGTGAGGGGAAGGAGTCACAAAGTGAATCTTTTAGCACCAGTGCCCTTCCTCACAAGTTTTAATAATCACACTAGTTGCTTTCAACTAAGGAAAATCGGCTCAATTAAAGCTTTTAAGACAATATACAAACTAAGAACAAGAACACAAAGACATAAATGATTTGGTGAGTACTAGTTAAGGCTCTTACATATATACCAATGACAAAAACCAAACCAAGGAGAGAAATAAGAAGCATATTATGAAGTAAATATGAGAACTAGCTAGTCGTTGGGGGATGAGTTGTGTTTGACGTTGAGGTCGTGAAAATGTCCTTGGCCTATATTAGGCAAGTAACAAACCTCTTTAGAATGTACATATCCGTTGGGGTTGCAGGATGATATTATCTACTTAATTAAAGTAAGTTTCTTCAAACTGATTTTATCTTTTTTTATAGCTTTTCTTGCACAATAGTCGGAGTACTAGAAGACGTGTAAAGATGTAGAAAGAATGGTGAAAGACTGATCATTATGAGTTTCTTCTCATCATTCTTTTACATAGATCGATCCTCACAAGACGGCGTGAAAATTTGTGGTGTAATTCCACTCTAGTTAGGATACCGGTCACTTTAATTAATGACAGTGAAGACTCATGATAAGGTTTTTAAGATGGGCCGAGATTATCCTCTATATGGCTTAGATGGAACTGAAAACAGTCTTGATGAGAAAACAGATCATTACTACAACTATGTCAATGGTTTGGTCTTTTAAGTATTTGCATTGATGAGTTGATGGATTGACCTTTTGGCAGTCTGGCTCGTGCTTTTGATGCTTGCTCATGTCTCTACCTTTGGACTGATATAGATTAATCATCTCTCGAGCATTCAACAATCTTTCTAGAACATTTGGTCCATCTCCTTGCTTATAGTCCTTGTCTATGACTGGAATGGCCTCGACACTTCTCCATCTCCTAGTTCATAATTTGAAATTTAAAGAAACCATCTCAGAGTTGTAACTTATATTTTTTAACGTATCAAGCATAATTGAATCGTGTGAAAAATCTCATCTTATAATTAGTCTAAATATCAGTTTATGAAACTCAACAAAAAAAATATTGTTGAACTTTTCAAATTCTCCCATAAACAAGAAATTTGGCTAGACGTACGTTCATAAAAGAAACATATGACCTTATAGATTTCGTAAATTACATCATTGGATTAACTACTACTTAGTATTAGCAACCCACATTTGTTTTCGTGTATGGGCAAATATTAAATCATAAGTAATAAATTTGATTCTACAAATTTTAGTTGTGTACATGTAAACAAAAGGAAAAGGCATATTTACAAACATTAATAAGCTCCAATTGGTGAAAGGGATGTGGTCCTCCTAGCGTGCGACACCTGTACCGAGATATGAAAAGATGAAAGGAAATCAAATTGTGATTAATTTAATGTATTAATGTTTGTCAAAAGCATCCAATAGTGGTTACTGGTTAACCACTTGCTTATAATTACAATAACTAATTATGTGGAAATAAAGCAAAAGCAAGAAACGCACCAAACAAGTGACGAACCTGCCACGTGAAAATCTGTACACGTGGTATTATTTAATTGGTCCGTCACTGATGAGTTAACACTGCGAGAGTATGGTCGTTGTGTTATAATATAGTTGTACGGACGGATTATTTATCACACGATTAAAGTTTGGATGAGGTTTTTTTTTGTATAAAGTTCTGTTCCATCTGAAGAAAAAAAAAATTTGTTTCATCTCCCTCTCAAAAAGAGTCTATATAGAGTATAAATTACATTTTAACATTCACTTTTTCTAATTTATAAAAATTGGTTTAATTCAACCTTTAACTTTTAACTCTATTTCACAATAATATTCCAAATGGAAAATCGTTATAGACATTCCTAGTTTCCTTCATTGAACTTACAAGAGTCTATTTTTTGTTTATTTTTATCAACTTATATTTCTATTTCAAAGAAATTCCTTTATCGACATGGTTTTCTATACCCAGTGAAATTTTAGTGATGGCACAAAAATATATTATGAACTAAACTAGTAGGTTATACATTACGGATTTTGTTTTAAGTTATCATAACATCCATTTGAATTTTAATCTATATATGCAATACGCCAATCCACTGTTGGTCTATGCTATCTCGTAAAAATCGGATTTATTAATGACATGTCAATTCTGATCTAAAGTAAATTAATATGGATTCGACGTAGACCTACAATTAGGGAGAACTAAAGTGGAGAGGAGGGAGGGTCTTAGACTAAATATAGTAACCTAAAATCATATCCTCTAGGTTTTTAGAGTTAGCAATTCAGATTCTTGCAAATATTTTTGGTCAACTAGAGTATGAAAATTTTATTAGTATCCATACCCAATGGTTAACTTAATGTAATTTAAGACGGTTACAATATAAATTTGTTATTTTGAAAAAATATTTTCGTATAATTTTGTTGAATTGTCTTATCTCGACAATACAAACAATTATAATCTTAAAATCATCTCATTTTTTTCTCTTAGATAATATTCCAAATGGACATTTCTATTTATAATCACTGAACTCTTGTATATATGATTATGAGTTGATAAAACAAAAAACAAAACAAAAAAACTCTTGTAAGATGTGCTACCGTAAAATATATTTAAAATGCCCATAATATTTTGATAAAATAATATAGTAGGGGTGAACATATTGTTTTCCTCTATACTTAAAAATGAACATTTTTATCAACCGTAGAATCATATGATTAAATTTATATGATCAATTGAATATGTATGACATTTTAAGCTCACTAGAAAACCGATTAACACATTCTTCCTAAAAAATTAAACGGATGCTAACAGTATAGACCACTATCAAAAGGTCTTTGTAAAAGATCTTAAGTTCCAGGGAATACCACAATCATTGTGTTAGCCATGTGCATAATAAACACATCAATGTACAGATCTAATTTGTTTTAATCAGCGACGGATCGGACGGTGGGCGTTTGGAAGAAAAAGATCGGAAGGTGAGAGTGNACACATCAATGTACAGATCTAATTTGTTTTAGAATCAGCGACGGATCGGACGGTGGGCGTTTGGAAGAAAAAGATCGGAAGGTGAGAGTGAGTGAGTGGTTTAATAAGAGCAATCTTTGTCCGAGAGGAGCTGGCAACCGACAAAAATGCTGGCTGTCCACATACTGAACTGGTCAATCCCACTTTGACGGACACCGGATCTGTAAGTTGTCGGTTATAATGGACACGTGTCGATATCTTGTTCCGAATTTTCAGTTTCACCTTCCCTTTCCTACTTACCAGCAAATTGCAATTACACCAACTCTATTATTTTTACTTTGGTAGTCATGTAACCAAATAATATCTCGTAAAAATCCAAAAATATGTATAGGATATTTTATATGTTGTCAACAAAGGCATCTTCTCGTTAAAAAAAAATCTGATTATACTAATTTTATACATATAAGCTTCGGACAAGGGATTCTTGATTATAAAGAAAAAAAAAATCATTATGATTAGAATTCATGACATGACATGATCAGAAATTCAGAATGGAACTTATTCTTCACCACCCGCCTCATACAATAATAGTACTTTTTTATTAATAATAATAATAAAGATTTTTGGCCAGGATTTTGCATTTAAAGCTTTTTACTAAAAGAAGAAAGAAATTACGTAATGCTACTACTTCTAAAAATAAAAGTGCAACTGTATCCACTAGGCCAGTTCTAGGGTTATAGGCCCCCCTTCTATAGGCATAAGAGAAAATGGCAAATTTAATAAAGATAAGATTTATATATAAGGCTTTGGTATTATTATCAAATTGGACCCCCAAAAAAAAAAAAAAA
>OVAF01000238.1:30193-53741 GCA_900406245.1 Odontarrhena argentea | reverse complement strand
CACAAAAAAAACAAAGAAAGCTCTTTTCTATATATATATATATATATATATATATATATATATATATAAATGCCAAAACATATTGTCCCTTTCTGGTGTGGATTGAGATTTTGAATATTTTGTGTGTGCACAAGATCAACATGATGAAGCCTTCTTCTTCTTCTACCTTCTCCTCTTCTTCCTCCTCCTCTGGCTCTCCTTCTTTTACGCTCTCCTCCGTGACAAGAGCCGTCGATAAGGCCACGTGTGATCTTCTTCGAACTCCTGACTGGACCTTGATCATCGCCATCTGCGATTCCCTCAATTCTAATCGCTGGTACGTGACATCCTATAATATGCATGTGTATTTATGTATTTCGTTTAAATGTGTACGTTGATTAGCTTCTTTTCTTGAAAATTTGGCAAAGGCAATGCAAAGATGCGATCAAAGCTGTCAAGAGAAGATTGCAACACAAAAGCTCTAAAGTTCAACTCCTCACTTTAACGGTAATTAATTTTTTTTACATTTTTTCAACCTGTCAAACGTAACGTACGTCTTGTTGTGTTATCATAAGATAAGATGTAACATTTTATATATAGTTGTTGGAGGCAATGCTTAAAAACTGTGGGGACTTTGTGCATTCTCATATTGCCGAGAAACATGTCCTTGAAGATATGGTTAAGATTGTCAAGAAAAAGGTGATTATTCTTTCTTACTAGCTAGTCTTTTCTTCATTTAAATAATTTCTATAATCTGATTTGTGTGAGTGGCTTTTGAAAAGGGTGATTTTGAAGTAAGGTCCAGAATCTTGATATTGTTGGATACTTGGAACGAAGCATTCACTGGAGTCTCTCGCAGATTCCCTCATTACAACTGGGCTTACCAAGAGCTCTCTGTAAGCCATCTATCTAACATTTTGTACACTCTCAAAAGATTAGCCTGATCATATTCAATTTCAATTTGCAGCGGTCTGGGGTGAAATTTCCAGAGCGTTCAAAAGAGGCACCCCTGATGCTTGCACCACCGCCTCCAAGTTTGACAAACCCTCCCCCTTCTTCTTCTAACGATTTATTGGCCCCTGGCTCTTTTCGAAGGCTTGATGAAACTATGGCAACTGAAATTGAGAGTCTGAGGTAAACAATGTTCTCTATCTATCTCTTTTTTTACCTTTTTCTATTCTTCTCATTGTTATTTTGATTGTTACAGTTTATCAAGTCTTGAATCCATAAGAAATGTGATGAACCTCGTGAACGATATGGTTCAAGCAGTAAATCCGTCTGATAGATCAGTAAGTGTGGGAGCTATTAATGTAAATCACTTGATGTTGTTTTAACAAAGCTAACATTCTCTGTTTTGGTCACAGGCCCTCAAGGATGAGCTAATAGTTGACTTAGTAGAGCAATGCAGATCTAATCAGAAGAAACTCATCCAGATGCTCACTACAACTGCGTCCGTCCCATTTCACTTTCTTACACACACAGCTTTATTTATTCCTTTTTACATTGCTAATACTTACGCATACGCTGTGCCTTGTTGCTGTCAGGGATGAGGAAGTTATGGCACGCGGACTAGAGCTCAATGACTCTTTGCAGGTAGTGCTAGCGAGACACGATGCTATCATCTCTGGAATCTCTCTTCCTATGCTGCAGCAGGCCCCAGATACCAGAGAGACAAGCTCTGTGCTTAAGACTGCTGATGCTGCTGCTCTTGATGAGTCTGAGTCTTCGTCATCAAGCAGTGAAAGTGAAACAGATGAGGGAGGGGAAGTTAAAAATGACTTTATGCAGTTAGTCAAAAGGTTTAGTCATTCACTCGCAGTCTCAAACATTAGGAATTTGCGGGGAACAAACTTGTTTATAGACATATTTTGAATTTGCAGCCACTCTCTATTAAGTGCCGAACACAGCGATGAGGAAGAAGACACTTTGCTTCTAGGAAACCCAAACGAAAAAACAACGGAAACAGAATGCAAAGATCTAGCTTTAGTCGACACAACAACAACAACATCCAAGTCAGAGCAGGACATTATTGAACTTCTCAGCCTAACTCTGTCAACAACAGCTCTGCCCTCTCCACAACCACAATCACAGCCACAATCGCAAATGCAGCCTCCATCAAACACATCGTTTTTTGGTGATGATCATGTTCTTATGAACAGCTATGTTGTCCCCTGGGCACAATCTCAGGCAGAACCGCAAGTCCCACAAGTGGCTCAGTTTGCTCCACCGATACCTCAGTTTCAACAGTGGCCTCCACAACAACAGCAGTTTTCATATGGTTATTCTCAGCCACAATGGAGCAGTGGTCAAGCATACAGTACTGACACAACATTGTGGAGCCATGGAGGCAATGAGAATAAGATGTTGGAGAGAAACTTGCAATACTCAAACTCCTTTCCGGCTAGAGTGGCAGGGCCTTCCAATGGTGCTGCTGCTGCGGTTGCGGTGGACGGGCAACCGCAAAGCCAGTATGTTCCTCCGTACAAACTGTTTGAAGATCTGAATGTTATGTACAACGCAAATGGAGGCGTTAGGAGTAGCAAATAAATGGCCTTTGTTTAAACTTTAAAGAAACTGAGGGGCGGTAACAATAATTTTGTTTTGCTAATAATATTGCGCAAAGGGATAAATAAAATAAAACCCTAATCTAACACAGATGATATAGCCATATAGGTGTGAAGTAGAAATCATTGTATGTGAATCACTCACCATAGAGTTTCAGGGTGAGGTAGAAATCGTCCCAAATTATTACTTGAAAAGGAAGAATAGTTGATCTAACTCTCTTTTTACCATTACCTTTGCCATTTTCTTTACAAGATGAATAGAAAACAGAAGCAGCAGAAAGATGTAACAACCTACACACATAGATCAATTATTTACATGCCTACAATAGAGACCCATACATTTATTTTGCAAAGCCTCCTCAATTACAACTTGATCTCATCGGAGGCTAATTAATCAGATTCTATAAATAACACCCCAATTCTATTTTTTCACTGAATTCATTCACTTTGTATTGCTTAACTTACTAGGTCTTACGATCTATCTTGGTGGTTGTGCGTTGTGGTGAGTGTATAAGGACACAAAAGAGCCAGCAGCTCCAGCAGCTAGCAAGACCTGGTAAGGGTGAAAGGTGAGGCAACTCACTGGTCCTATCTTTTGGGCCATGAAGGAAGTGTGGTACTTTATGATCCCAAGCTGTTCTCCCTCAAGGTTGAACACTTTTATTAGCTGTTTCGCCGACCCGCTCGCTATGATTGGAGCATGTCTATGAACACCCAATGCTGTGAGCGATCCTCTGTGTGCGTCTATTGTAAGATATGCTTTTTTTGCTCTTCTCAGATCCAGAAACTGGATGTCACCTGTCTGTGAAGCGCTCACAATCTGAGACACAACAAACAGCTGAAGTCAGGATCTAATTAAATCCTCAATGTACCTACTAACTGACGGACAATTAGAAATGTGGGTTTATGTAACCTTTGCCGGATTGAGTCCAGGCAAAAAGCTGAGTCCAACTACTTTTTCTACACTCTGATGAGGCCGGGTGGCGCACACAAGCCTATACATTCGAGAAATGAGATTTCTTTAAGTGTTACCAAATCTTAACTATTTAAAAGCAGAGCAACGACTTTAGATCCAAAGGTGAGAAGTAAACAAGCTCTACAAACTAACTTACGATTCAGGTGTCCGAATGTCATACAATCTAACAGATCCATCTAAAAAACCAGCAGCAAGTTGGCCGCCATGTACTTGAGAAGCCGACTGCAAATACACACACACACCAAAAAAAAAAGAAAAAAAAAGAGAAAAAATGATATAAACCATCAAGCAAGATCTGACCTGTCTTGAATCATGTTAGCATATAGCCAAAATAATATACCTAGAAAGTATCTACTTTGTAACCTAGAATTTATACAAGTTTGAAAATGCTAACTTACAAGGGCTGTGATGCCGCACTCTGATTCAGAGGGCACAGATTTGATGAGCTGTTCTTTCTCCAAGTTCCAAAGCATGATTGATGATAATTCCCCAGAAGCATACTGTAGATATCACATCGAATACAGAGTAAACCAAATTTTGCAACTCCTAAAATAATAAGATTGCATGTGGTTTAGTTAATGATGTAGCCGTATACCAGGTAACCTGACTGTTGTTGCCAGTCCACAACAGCGTTCAAGCCACGTGCACCAGGCTTGTGACCTTGGATTGAAGAAAACCCTGTCACAAGCCTTTGTCTACCCTTTGTCGCGTAGTCTTTCCATATACGGACTGACCCATCGCCTACACAAGATTTCAGAACCACCATTGAGAAATTTTTAAAAGCCATAATTAATCAATAACTAAACTGTGAAAAGAACTCTGGCAAGATATGTGAACATTACGTGAAGCAACAAGTAGTAGAGAATCATCAAATTCATTGACAAGGCAGAGCTTTGAAATTCCTTTATCGGGAAAATCATGATTGTCAAAGCTGTTCAGAAAAGTTGCTTCTTCGTAATTCCACACCCTGACAGATTAGACAGCTAAACTTATGAGTCCAGCAGAGGCGATTAAGTTCAATAAACAGGCCTTTGACTGAAATAGCCGTGTAACTCAGAGAAGTTTAAGTGAAAAAATGATATCAAGATGAAGCTCTTTATAAATGATGGAACTAAATAGACAGATCTGGTTCGACAGACAGTCATCTAGAAATGGTAATTTAAAAATCTGGTGCACCTAAACACATCGTGTAAAGCTTGTATTTCGACTAACAGAAGGGCAACCTGATCACAAATTGTTCATCTGAAGCTCAAACTGTACCCTCGGCCATAAAAAATGCATACCTGATCCGTTCATTCTCATCAGAAGCAACTACAATGGGAGAAAAAGGGTGAAGGATGGCTGTCTTCGTACCCATTTCAAATTTTGTATCCCAATTAGCAACAGGGATATTATCGATTCTGCTAATTGCTGGTCGAGGACAAAAAAAGGTTGCAATACAGTTTAAGTAACTGGTATAGATATAAAACAAGACACAGGACAAACAGAGAAATATTACTTACATGAATGCTGGCATTTTGCAATATGCTCAAGTACAAACTTTTCTTTCTCTTCTCGTTGGGCCGCTTTACCTTCATTAGCATCTGCTCCACCAAGAAGAGGTTTAGAAAAGTAACCACAGCTCCAGCTGTAGATAGTTGATTGAGGAAGCAAACTCCGGTCAGATTCGCTACCGCCAAATATCGGCTTATCAGCCAATCCAGAGTCTGGAGAACCCAGCAGGTGAGGGCGTAACTCGAGTGAACAAACTCTCCTCAGTCGAGTATCTTCTCGAGGAGGACTTACTGGAGGAGTCCTAAATGTTAATGGCAGATGGCCTATACGCAACCGTTCCATGGTTAGATCACTTGGCAGCTTTAAGGTGGACAACATATTTTGATTAAATGATTAATAAAAAACACAGCATAATCAGACCTGTATGCATATCAAACCATGAGGATGAACGAGTTAGGCCACCCAGAGGAGTGTGAGATGCTGATGCTGCTTCGCCTGGTCGGCCACTGGACTTGGAGGGTTTCGCAACAACTTGTTCAATCCCAATAATAGATAGCACACACCGTCCAAGGCTTGCAATACGAGGAGAGGGATCTTTAACCAATGTAAACATAGCTAGAACGCACTGCGAATAGATTGTATTATCCAGTGGTCGTGGCTGATGGGCAACTCCATTGCTAACACCATCAAGCATGATTCCAGAATCAGAATGCAAGAAAGAATCATCAGATAATGGAGATCCAGGAACTAGCCCAGACAAAATTCTATGAGGGCTGCTTGAGATCCTTCCTTCACGAGCCACTGGTTGACTACCAGTGCTAGTTCTAGTCAGAGAACCGATGTGTGAAGAAACAATACTTGGAATCCCAGCATCATGAAACTTGGCCATTGATGGGAATGAAGTTAGCAGAGAATTTATCTGGAGCTTCCAGTATGAAGCTGCAACTGACTTTAGATGCTTTTTGTGTCCAATGGCAAACCGTGCAAGGGCTGTGAAATGAATAACAACATGTTGAGTGTATTCTGAAGATACAAATCAAAGCATTCTTTTCACGCTTTCAAAACGGAGTAAAAAGTTACCAATATAATATAGACCTATATAATACAACTAAAAGATAAATCCATTTAGGTTTTTTACTCTAAGCTTAATGACACCTACTGCGAACCAAGGAGCGGTAGTCCAACAATTATGCATGACCAAAAGTTACATGATTTGCATACCTACAGCAACCTCTGCTCGGACAAGCGGGCTCCCATCTGAAACTACATCTAAGAGACTTTTTAATATAATTTCTTCAACTATGGTTTTTTCATCATCATCAAATCCTTCGTCACCAACACCTTTACCAGAGTCAAACCCAACACCAACTAAGGTACCCAGGGAAAAAACAGCAGCAGCCCTGACCTGCAGAGGATGGTGTGGGTTGCAATTAGAATGCCATTTTAAAAAAAAAAAAAAAAAAAAAAAAAAAAAAAAAAAAAAAATTGATAAGATATCTAAGCTTCAGGTGAAGCACCACCTCCGGTTGGGGCTCGGAAAGCAAAGGTATCAACTTTTCAGAAGCATTTGCCTCCCTACCCATTATCTGGGCCTCCACAAAGTCCTCCCACAACTTTCCTAGACAAAGACAAAGCCATTGCAGAAACAATGGTTCTGGTTGTGAATCACATTGTTGGGGTGCTTCAAGTTGCCCCAGACAAACACCAATTAAATTAGCTTCAAGACATGATTCTTGGCCTCGTTTGTACTCGTCAACAATAACAGCCAAAACAAACGCAGCCATAGCACGTTGTTCTGGGAATGCATCAGAACTATCTAAAAATCTGATGAAATATCTGTGGCCCCCATCCCTCACAAGATCAACTTGACATGACTAAAAACAAAGAGAAATCCTTCAAAATATCAGGAAAATTCCAAGGATGAACTAAATGGCACAATAGTATGATAACCACGGTAAGGAACTTGTCCCAATGTCCATGAATGGGAAGCCAATAACACATGGAAACATTAGTGGCCGTTTTAGGGCATATAGCATTTATCTTAGGAATAACTATAAGAACAACATATTCTTGATCTTGCGTAATACCGAGATAATAGAGATAAAGCTAGAAACTAATAAATATATACATAAGAAACTGCTCATTAAACATCCAAAGTGTACCTTATCAAGTGCTAGAATCTTTGTCCATATGAAAACAAGAATCTGCCGTAGCTCAATAGTTGTAGTTTGCAGCAGCTTCACAACGCAAGGAAATATTCCAACGGTTAAGGCCTAGAAAAAAATCATGCAAGTAAGGACATACACACAAAATAACACAGAAGAAGCAACGTTTAAAAAAAGGGGGAAAACAAGACGTCAAGGCATTGGAAGGTACCAGATTCACAGCCCAAGGACCCATATCAAGAAATCTTCCAAGAAGCACAAGAGCACGATACCGATGGCTCTGGCTAAGTAAGACCTGCAGCAAATCAGATTCCAAGGAAACTAAGAAAGTAAGATATATAAATCTAGGATGGATAAAAGAATAGTGGATATGGATATTTTCTTCTGGACCATAAGGGAGGAGCCCGCTCTTAAAATAAAAGGAGAAATTTAGGGTTCAGGTGGCACCTGAAGAACAATAGGCAACTGTTCCGGTGGCTTCTTATGCTCAGATCCATGATCAAGCCAGACCTCAAAAGCTGTCAGTTGCTCAGAAAAAAATAGGCTTGGCTAGAAAAAGGAGAGTAAAAACATTATCAACAAGACGTACATCACACAGTATAATAAAATAACAACGAAATAATCGACAAGATAAACCTGAAACTCCGCATTGGGGTCCAGGACTAGTTGAGGAAGCTGAGAGAGGCAGATTTCAGCAGCCATGTCCCATGCATCCCTGGAAAATAGCAGCGGTTAGCAGAAATAAAGAGGTCACATATATTTAATCAAAAATGCAAATTAGAGATATTGTCCAATACCACATATGATGCTGATGTGTAGGAGGTAGCATAGGGTGGGATACTGGGGTACAATTCGCGGAGCGCATTATCCTCTCAGCAAGTAAAAAATTTCGAAAAAGGCTAGCAACTAATAAGTCTTGTCTGAATAATCTCTGGAAAAGTTCTGTGGGGTAAAACCAACTTCATGAGGAATGGAGAAAAACAAACAAGCAGTCAAACTTGTGAGTTTGGCCCTTATACAATATTATGTCAACAGTTTGGCCCTTTATTTCTTAGGCGGAAAGTTTGATAATTACCACGAGGAAGCACATTCCAGGCGATGGTGTCTGTGACTGCTGTGAAGATCCAATTTAACTCTCCTGACAACGTTTTACGGTCATTTTGTCGGCCGGGAATTCTATCGATAAATGATTCATCTATAACTTCCTTTAGAAGTGAGCGTCTACAGAACCTACAAAGAAAAGAATCTATGAAAGCTGAAAGCCAAACTACAGATAACCCAAAGAATATTATATGAATAGAAGCCTACAGAAGAAATAGAGCCTAGAAATGAAGACACACATCTCTATAGTAACATGGATGGAGAAGGCTATCAATAGGTTAACAAGATGACCTATTAGTCTCACCATGACTACTCAGCAATGAGCACGATCAGAAGATAGGATTTGAAAATTTTACGACAAATTATATATAATTCAATTTTCCTGTGAAAACCCAAATCAAATGCATAAGGTATTCTAGCCAACAAATTTTCAATCTTACCTCAGGAGAATGCAATCACATGCTAACTAAACTTTGACACTAGAGCTTAAAACGACTCAGAGGTCAAAAGCGAAGATTACCATTTCAAAGCCATTTTAATAGGTGTTGTGAGGCAAGAAGTAAAAACATCAGCTGGAAATTCAGCACTTTGAGGAAGTGACTCATGTACATCGCAAGCAGCCAGTAGAATGCAGTCCTTCGAGGGTTCAGATTTGTGAAGCTAGCAGAAGAAGTGAAATAATGTGATCATCTTACGAATCGCCAATTGTAAAAGCAGTCCGTAAACCAATAGATACCGACAGAATAGGAGTAGAGTGATTGTAAATTTACCTCTGCAAAGGCATTAACAATCACCCTAGCAGCAGAGCAGTCAAAAACATAAATTGAGGGTGTCTGCAACCATGAATCAAGCTCGCTGACTGGCAAGGGAATGTACTGCGTAAAATTCTGCTCACAAAAGGTAATTAGGAGCCTGATAATTACACAGAAAAAGAAGATGGACAGCACAGGAAACAAAGATAGGAAAATCACACCTTATTGAAAACCCAGATTTCACCATTAGGTGTAGGTTTGGGGACACCATGTCCATTATAATGAAACAAAACTCTCTCGTTGTTTGCATTTTTGCGAAAAGACAAGCACAGCTTCCTCACCTCATCCTTGGTAGGATCCAGTTGCAGCTTGTAGCGAGCCTGATAAAATTCATGAGACAGAAGAAATGAAGAGGAAGCAGAGTAACACGAAAGAGGTGCAGGAAAGGAAAGTATCACCCTGGGTAGCCATCTCTCGTACTGAAGACTCAGGTTTTGGCCTATTGTCTCGAGAGCTCGTGGGGGATACATAGATAATGGATCTGCAAAAGAAAGGGAAAATGAGAGAGGGCAAGAAAATAGAATAGGGAGGATAAGACTGAGAGTTGGACCTATCCAGCATTCCATTCTAGCGCACGGAGATATCTTGATAACATCGGGAGGATCAACACTAATGTTCAAACACAGAACTAAAGCTACACAACCCGTTTTCATCTGCAATGATTAAACACATGACTAAAGCTACACAAGAGAGTAATGTTCCAAATTAGTGTAAACGTACTCGCTCTTTGATGCGCCATTTGGGAGCGAGGGTGCTATCGGAGGTGTCGGAGGCTTCGTGGCGGAGGTCGCAGAGGACGAGAGTGGGGGGCAAGTAAGCCATGCTGGTGGCGGTAATGGTGGTGAGATTGGCGATGATGGAGATACGGGAATCATCATGAGAGGAGGTGGGGTCGTCGTGATTGGTGACCACAGTGACGGAAGATTGAGAGACCATCAATTCTCCAAATCAGAGCGGAGGAAGAAACCCTAGGAACGCTCTCTCCGGAGAGTGGCAGAGAAAGTGTTTGTGGATTTGGGATTTTTTTTGTCAAAGTCAGATGAAAGGGAAAGTCCTCAAATTCTGTCCCCCCGCTTCTCTCTTTTATATTTCCCACCTGGAGATTCACTCCTTTTTTTTATTTTTTTAGGGCAGGGAATTTTATTTATATACTTTACCTTATTTATATAGTATATTTAATGATATCTTTGGTACTTTTTTAAATTTAATCTTCTTATATTTATTGAGTTTTAAATATTTTTCAGGAATAAAAAGAAAAGAATATATAATTAAAGTCAAGCTTTTTTTTTATAACTTTAAAAATTCTGGTCAAGAGTCAAAAACTAATACATTTAAGATGTTGTCATCTGTATAATTTGGTTTTGGTATGTTTAAACAATCTCTTATCTTATGTAAGATACTAAAATGTAGTACTTTCATTTCTTAACTATGCAGATTCTTCCGACCAAAAAAAAAAAAAAAAAAACTAGGCAGATTTTTATGTGTCTAATATAAATTTACCACACATTAATTTTGTTTGCACTAAATCATTCAGTATTATATTTTTATGTAAATTACTTAACTATTTAAGATAAATTTATTCCTATACATTATTTGAAATTTTGAAAAGTTCTCATGGAAAACAAAAAAAGTGAAATACGTTTTATTTTTATTTTTTAAGAATATGAAAATTAGAGAAGAATATTTCTAACATAGTTGAAGTTACAGACCAAAATATATATATTGTGTAAAAAAAAGAGACTTTGGAAATAATAATAATATTTAGAAATGCCTAAAAGTAAGGTTGAGACGTCCGGTTCGGAGTTTGGACTCACTGAGTAGCATTGGAGCTGAGTTTGGTATAATAGATTTGACGCCATGGAAGATCATCCTAGATTCTCCGCCAAATATCAGCACATCTCCAGATTCCAACATCACTTGTTCAGCTTCCTCAACGTCCCTCTCCACTCCATACAAAAACTCTGCTGAATCACCTATGGAGAAGGACACGATCGGCAACCCTTTCTTTATGCTCTCTTGGCTTTCGTCACGGTCCTACATTGTATTAACAAACACACATCAGTGCCGACATGAGATTGATAATTAGTAACGAGTTTATTGCACCACCTGATGGAGACCAAGTCTTCCAGTTTCTGAGTAGAAGTTGACAATGCAAATGTCTGGTGACATCATTGGAAGTATGCACTCAGCATCTTCCCTGTCTATGAGAGTCTGTGCTTCCTGGATCGCCTTTTCTACCAATGCACTAAATGTGGCAGGGATATCGGGTGTATCACTATCGATTTTACCGTATTTTGTCTGTGGATCCCAATTTCTTCCAAGGCACATCATCTGCAGATGAAGCTTTGAACCAACTCTATAACCCGGTTGGTAAAACCCTTTGGGCTTAAGACCAAGTTCCCGGCAAGTTTTCACAATGTCAGCCTGTTGTAAGAAGGTTAAAACAAGCTCTTTACGACAAAAATGAGATACATGTAGGCAAAGGGATTAATGTTTATCAT
The DNA here is from genome assembly GCA_900406245.1 of Odontarrhena argentea. NCBI lineage: Eukaryota > Viridiplantae > Streptophyta > Magnoliopsida > Brassicales > Brassicaceae > Odontarrhena > Odontarrhena argentea. The sequence continues at coordinate 42,149 of OVAF01000238.1, read as the reverse complement.
AGTTTTACCTGTACATGAAGAGGGAGATAGTGTTTAAGCAGCACCATACCAGGCCCTAGAACTCTGTGTTTGTTACAAAGTTGAACAGTTTGCTCTGTTACCTCCGTGTTTGCTTCTTCCACCAGATTCCAATCTTGTATGCTTGTATCATTTCTTTGATGGTCTAAAGAACAAATATCGAAAGGCAAATCATGTCTCTTCTTTGGACTTTGATCCTTATTCTTAGGTACCCATATTTCCTTCAAAGGCAAACCATCCTTTTGATATCGTGAACGCTTAACACTGGCTCCATTTGCTTCTTTCACCTTAGACTGGTGTCTGAAGCTTGTATCCTTTCTTGTATCAAGTGGAGCATGCATGTTAGAAGTATGTCTCCTCATCGAACTCTGATTTTCATTCCTACATCCAAAACTAGTCTGCAAAGACAAAGCATCCTTAGAGGTTCTTCGTGAACTCTTATTCTTAGAAGCACTGAGAGGCTGGTCATAATCAGTAGTACCCTCTGATTCAGTACTCTGCTTTACAAAATGTTCCTTTAGCTAATAACACTTTGAAGTGAACAAATCATAGACAATCAATCATTACTTGAATACTACAATTTCACACAATCCAATCCACTAACCACAAAAACTCACTTGCTTCTTCTTTCGAGTGGGGGAGGTGGAGGCGCAGGCTCGAGAGGTCATTGCGTTCGCCGATGTAGCGCATACCCGAGGGAGGAAGTGGTGTTGAAAATAAATACAAGACGAGCGATAGAGAGAGTTCATGATCAATTGAATGGTGCGCAGAATCCGAAGCAGACTTGAACTTGATTTAATCGGGATTTGGCGACGACGATGACTGACTCATCGTTATTTGCGCCGTCGGTTTAACTCACCGGCGATGACAGTAATTTACACACTTCTAGTTACGTGGGCCCATGGGCCTAGTAGCACGGGCCTTTGAAATTTAAAAACTGAGGTTACAACGCGCACGCTATACGAGTGTATAACACGATCCAATGGCAGCGGCCGACATCTTCAGATGACTTTACATTTTAACTCATTTATTTTATTTAGAGCGTTCACGTTTTTCTTCAACATTTAAATGTAAATAATAACACAACTAATGTACGAGAATTGATTGATTTCATTTTCTTTGTTGTATAACTAATTTAAGCAATTCGAATAAAATAAATGACTGGAATGATTATGCAGTTCACTGTAAGATTAAGACAGTATTGTACCCAATCAAATTGGAAAGCAAGTCAATTAAGAAGAAAGAAGAGCCACCAAACCCCATTGCATGTCTTTCTTTGCTTGAAAGACACCTAAACCAAACACAAAGGTAGGCTGCTCTAACTCACAATTACACATAACCATTTACAGCTTACGTTAATAATATATATATACATATATCAAAGACTTTTAATCATGCACTAAAACCAAATGAATATGACATTTAGTCATAATATATTATGATCAATTACGTAACTGTTCATTCCCTTTTTAAAAAGCATATTACACACTATATTTGTAACTAAATTATCTTTATAGATTACCGACAAAGGTTTTGATTAAATAAAAAGATGGAAATACAAGATGTATATAGGGACAAACATTATAACAAGAAAGTTTTATTATTGAAAATGTGGTATTAATTACCAGATGAAACATCTGAAGCAAGAGGTGGATCTTGTAGGAACAGGGTAGTGAACAGAAGTACTAGCAACAGAGTCGAAGGATGAAAGTCTTCTGTTGACTTTCCTCTTTGTCTGAAACTTGAACACATCATACTCATTGTCTCCGATCAGCACTCTCTCCGACATAGATTGTGAAGAAGATGCCGACAATTTCTTGGACTTTTTGTTATTACGACCGCCCCAGAAGAGCTTGGTTGGGATAAATGCGAGGATTCTCTTGGTGGATCTTTTGGAGTTACGCCGGTTCTGGTCACCGGAGAATGGGAAATGAGACGGAGGAGGAGTGAGAGGCGGTGGGGGAGGTAGCTCGGAGGAAGGGTGTTTGGGTGTGCCAGGCTGAGTTTCCCATTCGAAAGGGATGGAACCGGCTGCTCCATCGTAGTAGTAGATTCTGAAGGAGGGACAAGCTGGTGCCGCCGCCGAGGAGAAGCGTTGTTTGGTCGACGAGGGGAGCTTGCTGGAGAAGGTGGTTGCGTCTTGTTTCATCGGTGATCTCGCCGGACGCTCAGATCCGGTGTTTGGCATTATTGTCTTTGAGAGAGAGAGTTGTGTGCATGAGACATTTGGAGTGTATGCAAGTCTATATAATATATATGGTGTGCCTTGTGTCCTTGTTGCCTTTTTTACTTTTTGGGCTTATGTCTTTCACTTTGTTGTGTATTTTTTATTTTTAATTTTTTGTTCATCTCACTTTGTTGTGTATATAAACAAAATCTAACAGTGAAAATGAAATGATGGGTCGAGTTAATAGTGAATATTTGTATTTTGTTTTTACATTTACTTCATGTATTCTTTTTTTTTTTCTATCTAAACTTTTATTAATAACAAAAAAAAAACGGATATACAAAAAGACGGTTTAATGGATCTAACCCTGAAAGAGCACAACCTAAAAAAAGGAAACAAACAAGAATACAAGATAGAACAATTTCAAAAAACAAACAACACAATTGAGCTAACCCAAAGAAAAACAACTTCAAAGAAGAATTAAGATCAGTCGGCACGAGGAAATTGACTCCTCAAGGCTATGGTACATTTACTTCATGTATTCATAGTAGTACATTTTCGGTTTTTTAAGGTATTTGTATTTTAATGTACTGTATGTAGCAATTAGGATTGGTCCATAGACAAACACATTTATAACATAGGTATACGTGACTTATACACAATTAAGCATTTAAGTTATCAGTAGGGGTTGGTTATATAGAGAAAGTTGTGGTTAACGGAGAAGCATTTATGAGTAGAGAGTAGGACCATATATAGGTGATGAAAACAAACAATGAGAATTAAATAATGACTGGGTATTTTTTAGTAACAATTGCATAAGATTGAAAAAAAACGAGATGTGCATGTATGACTAAATGAGGCACACGACCCATGCGTCTAACATGTGCTCCACATCCCACCGAGCATTGCTTTCCCCTTAATACACACACACCCCATGGTCGGTCCATTCTATTGTCATTAATTTCTTTCATTGTCATGACCCTCTCATTAGAATATACACTCACATAAAACCAAAATATCATAACCACATCGCCTTTATGACTTGTGTGGAAAATTAAATAAATGTTGTATACAGATACATTATTTCATACATGCATGTACTAAAAATTGATATCAATGATTATTAATTAAGCTGTGTTGGTGGTTAATTAACTTAGAGAGGATGACAGAAGAATGAACATTTAGTTCCCTTTTTAAAAACATATAAGCTCATACATTTCGGGTTTGCTAGATATATTCATATATATAATGAAATGGCTATGCTAGTTGACTTGAAGTCAAGTTTGTTGTCATATTATTATTTATAGTTAACCCTTGTTTAATGGAGTTATGGTTTCTACTAGGTTACTACTTACCAGAGGCAAATCACATGGCGTGATCTGATGGGTTCATAAAAGTTCCATCATTCAAGCGTTTGGAGAGTTGACATTTGTATGGATGCAAGGTAAAATGATCAAAGACAAGTAAATGTTGAATGAGAGGGGCACATGCATCTCTCCATACTAGGCCATACATATTTATGCATGTGTTATATTTTTCATAAAATCACAGTGGTTCGTTTGACACCTAAACAATAGTATAAATTAAGATAAGTAATTAGTATCATACAAATTTAGGATAAAAACGAAAGTTTTGTTAATGTAATTTAATTTTGGTTTTTTGGTTAATTTTAGAAGCAAAAGAAAACAGAAGACGGCCCAATCATATAATTCAGTTACGACTAATAAGAGGTTCCTTGCTTTTTGAAGGCGCCCTACATAAATCTNAAAAAAAAAAAAAAAAAAAAAAAAAGTAATTTAATAGTCTCGAGGCTCGATCGGTTGTTCTCTCTGCAATTGATCCAACAAATTTAGAATCAGATCTCTCTCCCAATATTCATCAAAAATCGCGTAAGCTGTCTATCTCTCTGATGCACGAAATAGTCTCTAGATTTGTGTGTTTACAAGTGAAGTCGATTACGACCTTTTTTTTTATAGATGAGATTATGAAATTGCGTCATGTTTCAGATTTGATTTAAGAAACCTTGGATCTGTTTCTAAGATGTATCTACGAACCTTGTATTGACTATTGAATTTGCCCATCTCCACTTTGGTCATATAGTTTCAGGCATCATCCGAATTAATGGGGGGCGATAGATTTGGAGTCGTTGTCCTCTTCTTCTTCTTCTTCTTGGGGCTGACATGGTCTTCTCATGCTCGAAACCCGATTCTTCTCCAACCATTCGGTAACATTATTGACTCATTCTTACTTTCTTTCTAAATTAAGTTATCCATTTAGACTCTTTGTGATGATGTTTATTAGGAGCACTTGATCTCTGATAAAGATCCTTGTGATTGTCTTTTGCAGAATCTGGTCATAATAACCAAGTTTGTGAAATGTGTGATAAGTATGCCACTCTGCTCATTGACTATCTTCAAGATGTCGACAACCAGAACGCACTCGTCGAGGCCCTTCACATGACCTGCTCTCAGATTCCTCCTTTGAAGAAACAGGTCTTCTTCACCTCCACTCATATCACCAATTTTAAACCAGACTTCTCTTTTGTTTTTGTTAACTCTGCCCACTAATTCGATGCAGTGTCTCTCGATGGTAGATCACTATACCCAAACTTTCTTCACCCAAGTCTCCGTTATCAGATCTGACCAAATCTGCAAAAAGCTGAACCTCTGTCTAGGAGTGACGCCCCTTGCTTCACAAGTCAATCAAGGAAACTGCGAGGCTTGCCGCCAGACTGTCTCTGAAGTTATCACTAAACTTAAGGATCCCAAGACAAAGGTTTGTTTGCACAATCCTCTACTATTCAAGACCTTCTCTGTATCATAAACTTGGGAAAGATGCAGATATTTTGATATTGCTGCTTCACTTCTTAGTCTACGTCTTGATAAGCTTTATTCTTTGTGAATCGTGCAGCTGAAGATTATTCGCTTACTTCTCAAGGAATGCAAGTCGCTAAACAATTATCAGGACAAGGTAACTATAACCAGAGAGTACTGAATCTCTAAGGCTTTTCTTAGCTTCGATTTTTGCATCTGTTGATGGTTTAGATGATGATGTGTTTGTATTTGTGTTTGATTGTGGGTAGTGCAAGAAGTTGGTATTCGAGTACGGACCTCTGATGCTTGCGGATGTCGAGAAGTTTCTAGAAAAGAATGATGTCTGCTCTATCCTTCGGGTCTGCCCAGCTCCACCCACCCACCGCAACTACGTTGTTCCTGCCCTGGAGGCATTGGCAGATTCGTAAATTTGACATCTTGTTTCGTTCATTCACACATATGCCATTGCCATGCCATCATCATCATGCAAAATTGAATTTGATATCGGGTGATCATGTAAAATTGTAAATAGTAAAGACTGATACAACACATACTTGAAAGCTGAAATATGTTATTCTTGTGTGCTTTGACAACCCTTGACAAATCGCTGTTTTCTATTATGATTTGGCCCATTATACACTTACTATGGGCTTTTGGCCCATTCCATTTGTGGCCTTATCGAATAGTTTGGGTTAAGGAGATCAATTTCAAAACGAATTCTCTAGAAAAATACGTTTAACGTTCTAATCTCACAACCAGAAGGCATCGGTTACTTGGATGTAATTGGAATGTGTTGTTAAGTGGGGTGAGAAATTATATATAGGGAAATTTTGATAAATACTCTAAATTTTTATGAAAATTTGAAAATTACCCTTATTTTTTTGGGAATTTGAAAACCACTCATTTATCATAGAAAAATACGAAAATACCCCTATATTTAACTAATCACTAATTAAATATATTCAAATCAAAATAATCAAGTGAAATTCGTAATTGTAATTAAATTAAATTAAATTTTTTTTTGCTTATGAATTTCGAGATTAATTCTCACAGTTTTTTAAAGTTTAAAAATTAAATTTATCAATATTTAAAATCTAAAACCTCACTCGACTAATTTATACTACCGACTTATTTTCTTAGATTCGTTGATTTAATTATTTTGCTTGTCGATTTTTGTAATATTGTCGACTTATACTTTTCTAGATTGATATTTTTTAGTCAGTTGACTTACTTAAACTACCGACTTATTTTTATATTCGTCGATTTGATTTTTTTGTTCTTGTCGACTTATTCAATGATGTTGACTTATATTTTGTTACGTTGATATTTTTAGTTAGTCGACTTACTTAAACTATTTACTTTTTTTACTATTCATCGCTTTAATTTTTTTTTTTGTCGACTTCTTTAATGATGTCGACTTATATTTTGTTACATTGATATTTTTAGACAGTCGACTTACTTAAACTATTGACTTCTTTTTTTTATTCATCGATTTAATTGTTTTTTTTATCGACTTATTTAGAAAAAATCGACTTTTATTTTGTTTCATTGATATTTTCAGCGAGTTGACTTATTTAAACTATTGATTTGTTTTATATATTCATCGATTTAATTTTTTTCGTCGAATAATATTTTGCTAGGTTGATATTTTTACTCAGTCGACTTATTGAAACTATTACTTATTTATTTATATTCTCGACTTACTTGGTTTTTTGTTTGATTAAATTTTATATCAATTGGCTTAAATTTTGGTTTTTTTTTTTTATTATTTTCTCTATCAACTTATTTATGAACTATAGCCTTTATAATCAGACTAAATTGGTTTGTTACTTCATTTTTCATTTTTCCTTGTATAAACTACTTAAATTTTAACATACTTTAACAATTAATTTAAGTTTTTATTATTAGAGGATGATGTAATAAGTAATGATATGAAAGATATTGTTGTTGATGATGATGACCATTTTAGTGGTATTGGTAATAGTTTTGAGTATGATATTATTGACGATGAGTTTTAAAAAAAATAAATATTATTTGTGTTGTGATGCAAAAATTTGTTTAATTACTATATCTATTAAATAAATTTATATAACTACATTAAATTTTTTTTTATTCGAGGGCAGAATTGTCATTTAGAGAAAAAGTAGGTATTTTTCAAATTCTAAAAAGATTTAGTATAAATTTCAAATTTTATTAAGAAATTAGGATATAAGAACAAATTTTCCCCCATATATATTCATTTGAAACACGAGATCTGCTGTTTTGAAAATTTTACCAAAAAACTAGAAAAGCCTGCCAAGCTGTGTTTCTTTTTTGTGCGGAGGGAAATTTCGAGCCAACAATGCAAATGGTCCCAGAAACCAATCAATGTCTGACACGTGTAATGATAAACAGAGCAACTAGTCAGACGCCTGTCATATTCTCGCTTACGTGGTATCTAGTCAATGGTAGATAAATATTATCTAGGGGGAATCTTCCTGAAACTAGAGTAATAAATCTTTGATTTTCGACTTAGTCTCTATTTATTTTATACTGTTATTCCACATTATGTGACTCCTGAACTATTTATTAATAGCAATGAATATTTCTAACCTTTTTTGGATACATACCCAAGGATTGAATCTTGAAAGCATATCCATAATTTTGTTGAACAAAAAAAAAAAAGAAAAAGATGAAAGATAAGCAAGTGATAATGCATTTTTAATCAAAGCCAACAAACCAAGTTGATTAGAGATAAGTAAGCAGTAACCAATAAGCAAATTGGATGGTTAAAAAGGGCCAAAAGAGTACAGGCTGGCTGTTTGGTTTAAATTAGAAAATTACAAAGAAAGAAGAATGGCAATTTCGCAATTCTCATCCTCTTAGCCGCCCATATGATATAAGGGCTCCTTCGTCGCTCCTTCCTGCATACTTCTCATCTCTTTTTTTTTTTACGGTAAATCCATTTCCTCCAGTTCATGTTTTGTATTAAATCTAGTCCCTGTCCGAAATTTGCGTTGTCGTCCTTTTTCCTGTGTTTCTATGGATTTTGTGAATTGTGATTTCGATGCATTCGAAGCTATACACACGCATAAGCTTAAACCTTGATTAGATCTGTTTTGTATCGCTCCTTGTTCTGATTCATTACATCTCGTCTCTAGTCATCATTACACATCTCTGTGTATGTGTCCGATTTAGATCTATGGTCCTTATGTTAGATTGGTTTTTAAAAAATATAAAAAAGTTGGTGGAATTGTCTTTTGCTATATAATCTTCTGATTCAATTCATTTTGATTCTCAGGTTGATTCAATCGTCCAATTTCTAAGGTTAATCAAAAAGAGTGCACCAAATTCGAAACCAGGGAATGCAGAAACATGTATTTGAAAGCTGAACACAAGTGCTCCTCTGCCTCTGAGATCCCGTCTTCTCCCTTTGGGCCTTTGTTGTTTCACATCCCTCATGAGTCCCGCTTGCTGAACCGTGCCCTTCGTCCCTGGTTTTACACCTTCCAGCCTTCTCACAATGTTAGAAAAGACGCTACATGGCAGCATGACCTTTGCGAAGACGGTTGACCCTCTTCTCGCCTCTTGAGTTTCCACCAGCCGTCTTATGTTCTGTGCTTGCGTTGCGTTTAGTTTGATTCTAGGTTCTATCTTTAAGTAATAATAATAATTTTAGTCTAGTTAAGTGCTTTAAGCTACAATGGAGAAGAAGGGGACTGTTCTCATGCTCCGTTATGAGATTGGCAAGTTTCTTGGTCAGGGTACCTTTGCTAAGGTCTATCATGCCAGGAATTTGAAGAGTGGTGATGGTGTGGCTATTAAGGTCATTGATAAGGAAAGGGTCCTTAAAGTTGGGATGGCTGAGCAGATCAAGCGAGAGATCTCAGTCATGAGGCTCTTGAGACATCCCAACATTGTTGAGCTCCATGAAGTCATGGCCACAAAATCTAAAATCTACTTTGTGATTGAGCACGTTAAGGGCGGCGAGCTATTCAACAAACTTACTAATGGAAAGCTCAAGGAAGACGTTGCAAGAAAGTATTTTCAACAGCTTGTGCGCGCTGTTGACTACTGTCACAGCCGAGGAGTATGCCACAGGGACTTGAAGCCAGAGAATCTCTTGTTGGATGAGCAAGGGAATCTGAAGGTGTCTGATTTTGGTCTGAGTGCTCTTGCTGACTCTAGGAGGCAAGATGGGTTGCTGCACACGACGTGTGGGACTCCTGCTTATGTTGCACCTGAGGTGATAAGCAGGAAAGGATATGATGGGTTTAAAGCGGATGTGTGGTCTTGTGGAGTCATATTGTATGTCTTGCTCGCTGGTTGTCTCCCTTTCCGTGATTCAAATCTTATGGAGCTGTATAAGAAGATTGCTAAAGGCGAGTTCAAGTTCCCAAACGGGTGTGCTCCTAACGCAAAGAGGTTGCTGAAGAGGATCCTGGATCCTAATCCCAACACGAGGATATCAACTGAGAAGATAATGCAGAGCTCTTGGTTTCGCAAAGGCCTGAAAGTGGAGAAAGAGTCAGTTGATGAAGAGACTGAGGTGGAAGCAGAGGCAACCATGCAAAAGGACTCTGAGGCCAACGCAAACGAAACTGCGGAGAAAAAAAAGCAGTGTAACAACCTGAACGCGTTTGAAATAATATCGCTGTCTACGGGTTTTGATCTCTCGGGACTGTTTGAAACGGGAGAGGAGAAGGAGGAGATGAGGTTCACATCGAATAGAGAGGCATCTGAGATAGCGGAGAAGCTGGTGGAGATAGGGAAGGAACTTAAGATGAAGGTGAAGAAGAAGGAAGAAGGATGGAGAGTGAAGATGGAAGGTAAAAAAGCAGCAGCGGCTGAGGCTGTGGCAGTAGAAGCTGAGGTGTTTGAGATTGCGCCGAGCTATCACATGGTGGTAATGAAGAAAAGCCGCGGAGATACGGCAGAGTACAAGAAAGTGATGAAGGAGAGCATAAGACCTGCTTTGATGGACGTTGTATTGGCTTGGCACTGAAACTATTCTATTGTCTTTTGTGTTTGTTTATGGTTTTTCGTACTGAGTGTTTAGTTATTCATTCTTCGTTGAGTCTGATCTTAAGACGGACAGTTTCTTGATTTCCATGTGTAAAAATAATCGACTCATGATATAAATGAGAGCACCAAATTTATCATGTCTGAGATTCTGTCAACTCTTTGGGTGAATGAATGCTTTCTAACAACTCTTTACTAGGTGAAGGATTCGATTAGCAGCTTGGGCCTTATGTGTATTGCTAGACCTGGAATGTTTTTGAGTCTAATACTGAGAATCCGGCCCAAAGAAAAACGGCAATAATTTGACATCCAGATGATTGGTAAAGGTCTTTGATGGTTGTATGATTCTGATTGGTCCACTAGACTCACTGGACAAGCAATTTAATTCTCTGTCCCCTGCTGGACCACTCTCAGCCCATAGTCAAATATATACCGCCCATTGTTTCTTTCATTTTGTCGAATAAAAATTTAATGATCGAATAAAAAATCAAGTTTTGACTACTTATTATAGATATTCTGCGTAATCCGATTGTTTTGGTGGACCAACAAAATTGAAGAAAGCAACACAATTCATGGCGTAGCCGTGTCTCATTAACACTCTTCTTACTTACCCAACGTAAAGGGCTTATCTTCTTCTTCATCTTTCTTTTGTCAACNAAAATGATTTTTTAAAAAAAAAAAAAAAAAAAAAAAAGACATGATTATCTTATATCACGATTAATATTCATTTTCAATTTTGTTTAAGTACATACTTCATATGTATACGTATGTTAAAGCTATACTTCTTTCTTTCTAATTTTTTAAAAAATAAAAAGATACTATGTTTGGAATAATAAAAACGATTAAAAATTACAAATTAAAATTTAATTCTCCTCAACTTCTCTAAAGAGTTTGATCATTTATTACCTAGACTCATACATCTTTCAAGACGAGAAAGATTTTTACAAGTTGAACTATAACCTCTTGATTCTGCTGTCGTTTTTTTTTTTCTTTGAAATTTGTTATCTTGACTAGTTCTTCATTTGTTTATACAAAGCTAATCATACGAAGAATTACTCAAAAAGTTTCGTCTTAAAAGCAAAGTAATTATTAATTAACATATTAACATATACATAGTAGCAATAACGAGAAAAGTGTAAGATGTGATCGCAAAATGGATAATGTAGATGATGGAGCCTACAAATTATTGCACATAAAGTGATATGTTAATTACTTAATTTGATCATAACTGCTAAAGTTGAATTATTGAATAATGGGATTCAATGTGGATGCCATGAAAAGTAAATTATTAACTAGAATTATTGGTGTAATATGGCCACATGCCATAGGATCAAATGTAGTCCACCAACTATATAATATGTACATATATACCCGATTATGTGATAAGGACAACCTCTTACTTATCAAAAAGGTGAATATGGTTCCGTTAGTTCGGTCCCGTTTGTTTCTCAGTTTGAAAGCTCAATCCAAACTTTTAGTTTGGATGGTGTTTGTTTAAGATCATTTTGAAACTCAATCCGGATTGAATAGTTGGATTGAATGCCAACTCAATCCGGATTGAATTGCTCAGTTTGGATTGAATTAAATGTAGAGTTTGGATGAAACAATTTCATCCAAAACACAAAAATTTAAAATTATCCTTTTTTGAAATAAAATTTAAAACTATTAAAATATTTAATTACTAAAATAATACGTCAAAATTTTTTCTACTTAAAAAAATGTAAAAAATTAAAATATTTTTTTTCGCAAATATACGAAATCAAGTTTTTTTTGCAAAATTGAGTTTTGCTGCAGAAAACACAAAAAACACAAAAAACACACGAAAATTCTATTTTCCCGCAAAAAACCGTAAAATCTCATTTTTCAGTCAAAATCGCAAAATTCCGTTTTCCTGCCAAAACCGCAAAATTTCGTTTTCCCGCCAAAACCGCAAAATTCCGTTTTTCCTCTAAAACCG
>OVAF01000238.1:0-30134 GCA_900406245.1 Odontarrhena argentea | reverse complement strand
AAAATTCTGTTTTCCCGCCAAAACCGCAAAATTCCGTTTTCCCGCCAAAACCGCAAATTTCCGTTTTCCCGCCAAAACCGCAAATTTCCGTTTTTCCGCCAAAACCGCAAATTTCCGTTTTCCCGCCAAAACCGCAAAATTCCGTTTTCCCACCAAAACCGCAAATTTCCGCTTTCCCGCTAAAACCGCAAAATTATGTTTTCCGCCACAACCGCAAAATTATGTTTCCCCGCCAAAAATCCCAAAATTCCATTTTTCCACGGAAAACTGCAATATTCTATTTTCCCGCCAAAACTGCAAAATTTCGTTTTCCCGCAAAAACCGTAAAATTCTTTTAATTATATGTACCTTTTAGTTTTTTTAAAAAACTTAATTCAAATACTAAACTAAACTCACAAACAAACAACATTCTATCCAAATGGAGCATTTGGATTGAACGACAAGATTGAGAAACAAACATCATCCGGATTTTAATCCAAATGCTCAATCCAGATTGTCCATCCGGATTGAGATTCCAAACTGAGAAACAAACGGGGCCTTCATCGATCAAATCTCAACATTTGCCTTTTCACACTCACTAACATTTCATTTCCAATATCAAAGCATTCAACATGTATAAATCAGAGTTTAAGTTACATTTTGGTGTGTATTGTGGTGAATCAGTTTGAGTAATGAACAAGAAATGGTAAAGTAGTGGTTCAGAATCAAGACTCAGGAGTGTCTTGTACATAAAACATAATTAATGAACGTTCTCTAATACGTCAAATTAGCTAGTGTTGGATCATCAACTTGTAAATTAACATAATATTTACATCTTTTATATAAATATGATTACCACCCATTACATGTAGAAGATATTTGCCAACCATGTAATAAAATTTAGAGAAATTTACTGAATAATCTGATCAGNGAAAAAACCCCCGGAAAAAAAAAAAAAAAAAAAAAAAAAATTAAAGATAACCCGGATTCTTTATATTTTTATTTAAAGTTGTTTTTGGATAATAATAATATTGACAGACACCTAATCTACAGCGTCGTATTTACGTCACGCAAAGAAGAAATAGCTTCTTGGTTCTGGTTTGTCCTTAAACCGACACGGTCTCCTCCGGTTCATGCATTATCTCCATCAGGAAAGGCTTGACCGTATTAGACCAAATATCCCGTCCAGATGCACCCGCTCGTTGCCTCTTCCTGACCTCAATCATAACCAGGTCGTCGGTTAACCGGTTTATCTCAACCACCATTGCGAAATCCCCTTTTTGCCCTTCTATTTTCATCCCCCAAGTCTCCTTCTTCACCACCATCAGATTCTCCGCCGCCGCGATCTCCTCCAACCTCTCCACCACTTTCTCCGCCGTCCAATCCGACGCGAACCTCTCCACTTGATCGTACTGCCTGGCGTCCCCAAACAAACCGGCGAGATTAAAACTCGGAGATCCAGAAATGATGTCGAAAGCATTCATCGTCCTCGTCCCCATCTCTCCGTCGAGGCCTTCGATTTCGTTCGCCGGCAGTTTCATATCGGCGTCCTCGAGATGAAATTTGGACATCTTCTCGTCGTATCCCTGTTTAAACCAAGGATCGTTGATGATCTCTTCGATCGTAATTCTCGTAGACGGATTCGTATCGAGAAGGCGAGAAATCAATCGACGGAGATCCGGCGAAGTCCACCTCGGAATCCGATACTCTCCTTTATAGATTTTCCGGTACATAACCATAAGATTCCGATCATTAAACGGTAAAAACCCGGCGTTGAGAACGAAGAGAATGATTCCGCAGGACCATATATCTATCTTAGCACCGTCGTAGCCTTTCTTCGCTAAAACCTCCGGTGCCACGTAAGCAGGAGTGCCACATAGAGTGTGGAGGAGTCCATCGGGTCGGATCTGATCCGTTAAAGCGGATAATCCGAAATCCGAGATTTTCAAATCGAGCTTCTCGTCTAAGAGGAGATTCTCTGGTTTGAGATCTCTGTGGAAAATGCCACGTGAGTGGCAATATCCAACGGCGGAGATTAGCTGCTGGAAATAGCGACGGCTGAGATCTTCACAGAATCTACCTTTGGAGACTTTAGCGAAAAGCTCACCACCTTTGGCGAATTCCATGACGAAGAAGATCCTCGATTTGGTCGCCAGAACCTCGAAGAGGCGCACGATAAAAGGGTGGCGGAGACGGTGCATGATAGCGATTTCACGCGTGATGTTGGCGTTAAGACCACCTTTGTGTAGACGTTGCTTGCTCACCACTTTGATCGCCACGCTCTGTCCTGTCTCTGTGTTTCTCCCGTGGTACACTTTCGCGAACGCACCACATCCCACCACTTTACCCACCTCGTACTTCCCGAACGGCAGACTTCCACGACAATTCTCCGGCGGAATTTCACCGGAGACGTCGGTCTCATTCACCATCTCTACGATCTTCAACTCTGGTAACCAATGACTGAATTTTGCATAAACATTTGTGGGGAGTGAACCCAAATTTAATCAACACCACAGAAATTAAAATCAAATTTGGAGGGAGTGTTATTAATAGAAGAGAATCTAATTTAGAGTGTAAAGAAACAAAATATTTGAATCTCTTAACCTTTAATAAGCGAGACAAATTTGGATTCTGGATAAGAGAGACAAAGCTTACTTCTCTATCGAGTTGTTACATTACCTATATATATTTTTTTCCAAAGTATCGTCAGGTTCGAGGTGAGGATATTTACGTCAATTCCTCTTTCTTTGCTTTTTTTTTTTTTTTTTTATCGGCTTTAAGACATGAGAGACTTTCTGTTTTGTCTTTTTTCTTTAAGAAGACAGAGACGTTAAATTGAATTGCAACCATACACGTGTTAATTAGAATCTCTGTTGTTGTGTTGATTTGGTATCTCCATGGGTCTATGCCATTGGACCGCTATATTCTGCAACTTTTTCGTATCTTCGACTTATGTTTTCATATACTATTACTACCTGTAAATATGTCAAACGATCTTACATCTATTGTTCTTTCTACTATATATAAATAAATGTTCCAGTGCATTTTCTTGTTTGCTCAAAGAATCTAATCTTACTGTACTGTTTTTTTAATTACCATCCTACTGTTCCTACTAGACAGACTTGGTTACTGTTAATAAATTGTGGAATTAAGTGTATAAATGTCAAAAGTAAGTATATTTGATTTTTTTTATTTTTTTTTGGGTGAATTTTACAGTTTGATATTTGTGGGAAACTGTGTCTGCTTCTTATGGAAACACTAATCCTAGTTTTTGGAATAATATATTTGATGCTTATTTGAAAAAATGTTAATTAGTATGTTTAGTTCTATAAATAGTGCTCTTAATAATTGGTGTTGACCCCCCAAGAAGAAAAGGATTCATTGGAATAATTGCAAAATTTAATAAGAAGTATCAATAAATGCCATTTTTGTGGACCTTTTCTCAAAAATATTACTTAGCATAAACATTTTATAAAACTCCCATTCTTATAGTATCAACTACTCATTATTTTTGATATTATTTGAAGACTAATATTATGAACTTAATAATTTTAGAGTATTTTTGAGAACCACTTTGATCTAGTGATCGATCAATGGTCTGTTAATACTTGTGTATCATAAAGTTCATATATATAATGTGATTAATTACTATTTTTTTGTTAAATTATATTTCAAAAAAATAACAGATTTTACAACTGATTGCTAAAAGAAAACACAATGTAAGTTAATCAGTTTTAATCAGTATGCATATGAGTTTCTTCACTATTTTTTTACTAGTTACCTATATTAAAAGAAAGAAGTTTACATAAAGTGATCTTATGCAAGTGAAATCGGTTTCCATGTTTTCTAAAATAAATATAAATATAAATAATCTTAGTTATTTGACATGACAATTAAAATTTGTGATTTTCACGTAGAACCACAGGGAAACTCTTAGAATCTGTTACATATAATATATGACATGAGATGGAATCTTGAGTTCTAGATATTTGATCTACCTCTTTGTAGGATGCTAGGTTTTTTGTACTTGTTGTGAACTTGAACCCTTTGATAAAGGATAAAAGTTGAAGGTTGGTATCACTTAATTATCATTCACGTGAGTTAACCACCACATACGCGGTGTGCAACAAAATATACATCCATTCCATATACTTATTACTTTTTTTTGTCTGGCTTACCAATTTATAATGCTTTTGTTATTTTTTGTTTTCTCAGAAAGCTGAAAAATTTCCACCAAAATCCAAATTAATTTTTGGCCCATGAGGAATAAATGGTGTTGTTCACCTTGCTAAATCACATCTAATCTTATAGTAACTAATTTGATTATTAACCTTTCCATCACTATAATAAATACTATGATTTAATTTTCAATTGGTTCAAAATACAAGAATTCTTAAATATTATAAAAAACTATGTTGTGTGATTTCTAAAAATAAAACACACCCTAAGTTAGGAATATGTAAAATAAAATAAACACTAGCTAGGTCATGCATGTAAAAAAAAAAAAAAAAATTAAAACCCTTTGTTTTGTAAAAAATACCAACAATAATGTAAACTATGGAAACCGGTACGCACAGAAATAATGTAAGAAAGGAAAAATGTAGAGAAGTTTCTTTTTGGAAAATAAAGAAGGAAGAGAAGCTCGTTGAAATCAAGGTTGGCTTTAGAAATATATGTTGATATATTTGTCCCTTTTCTTCGTTGGTTCCAAAGGTTGCTCCACCCAAAAAATATCTACTGCATGATTTGACTAATTTACTTTCGTTTCTCATATATGATCACATCCATGCAAGAGTTCTCTGTGACCAAAATTGTCTCTCCTACGTATATATGATCGGACCCCGGCCCCCCGGCCCCCAAAAACAATAAAAAATCCTAACCCCACATCATTGACATATACATATATATATATATATATATATCTTTGAAACTGGGTGTTATGTCCTGTATGGTAAAAATCAAGAAGATCTAACAGTTTTGTCTCCAACAATATATTGGTTACAAAATGTTTGGTGACAAGTTTAGATTAAAAAAGACTGAGTTCTTATTATGTCCGAAATATTGTTATGATTGGCAAGTGGAATGTGAACTTCTTCAAATAACATGAACACGTAAAGGAAGAAAATAAAAGATGAGACTGGAGAAAATTAAAGAGGGTTTCGTGTGGTGAGAAAGAAACGTAGGATCTTATATTTAATAGATCCCGTAAGCCGTAAGCATTATCTTAAGTATATAAAATTAATGATCAGAAGACTAATTAAGACTATAATTAGCTTTACATTAAATTCACCATCTAATTGTGTCTAGTATAACATTGCCCATACATCCTCCATATCCTGGACCAAAAACTTTTTACATGATCTCTTTCTAAAAACCAAAACTATATCTAATTCTTATTTAAAATTTTTACCAGTTGAGCTATTGGCTAGCTCTTGATTTCTTTCAATTTTTTTCCTTTTATATATTTCCGGTGATAGAGATTTACATAATCCCTTAGCTACAACCACCACCCTTTAATTGTTCAATATAATGGAGATGATCGATACAGACATATAACATGCGAAACACACTACATTTGTTATTAACAATGAATCTTAACAGACACATGTCAATGAATTATTAGTGAGGATCGGATTAGAACAAAAAAAATAAATAAGCTCTTGCTTGTCTCACCGAATATCCTTCCTCTCTTTTTTTTTTTTAATGTAGAAGATTCTTACGACCAGTTTTGATATTATTCTAGTATCGCACCCATACATTTACCAGTGAGTTTCCGTCAACATATGAATCAGTGATTATAATAATTAATATCGTCGTTTTAAGAAAACTTATAAAATTAAGTATACGAACGAAGAAGGAGGTAACGTCAGGCAATAGCCAAATTCGGTTAAAATAATACGATAATATTTTAATTTGAAGCTACCGGCAGCTGATAAGGACAACAAAAACGTTACACAAGACCCCTTAAATCTGGTGACATCAACGTTATAAACTGAAGTGATGCTACACCAAGTAATTCTTGCTACAATTCCTTTTAATTTTTAACCACACATTAAATGTGGATGTTGACATGAATAATGGAGGGTCTAATCAATATTATTACACGAATAATATACAATTTATAATAACTAGTATTAGTCTATTAACAACAAACATCCTTTACGATTATTTGTTTGAATATGTAGGAGTTTCAACTTAAAGGACCACATTAATTAGAGAGAGGATCATGGGGCCATGGGCACGAGAACATGACTGCTTTCTTCATTTTCTCCCAACCATTTTTTTTTTTTTTTTTTGGTTTCCTCATTCTGATTAGAATTTATAAATCATCAACTTCTGTCGAAAAAAAAAAAAAAAAAATCATCAACTTCTGAATGTTATTCATTTATTGTGTCTTTAAATGTGTGCCAAGTAAAATGGATCATTTGCGTCTAGATTCAGATTCAATTATAGAATATGCAAGATACTTCTATATTACTAAACTCTACATATCTGAAAGTTGGCTATGTCATATGTTTGGTCTGACGCCTTACCTTGATATTTATTCATCTTTTAAATATTCTGCTTCTCATATATCAAATTAATTTCATTCATACGTATTCATTTCGTTGAATTGTTATTCTTTTTTAAAAAATTATTATCAAGGAACGTTGAAATATAATGCTGAGTATGTGGAGTGAGTCAGCAGTGGTGGCCATGAGGCCAAGCAAACCAAACAGCTGCTTGCGGTCCATTATTTTTTTGAATAATTTCGGCCAATTTTTCTTATATGTTTCTATAAGTTTAGTGGTACATTTGTTATCGTTTTTTATGTTTCAAGTCTTTCTAGCAGTATTTTAAAAAGATTTCTTTAGTTTAGTGGTATAATTGTTATATTTTTTAGTATTTGAAATATTTTTACCGCCTTTTTTTTTTTCTCCGGCTTGCGGCTTTCTAAAACTTAGGACCGGCTCGGCTCTGTGAGTCAGCATAAGTCGGGAGAATTTTGTCTTCTTCCCTTACAAAAATAATTAAGCGGTGATGTACATGTTTAAACTAATATTTAATTAACTCTCTATATTTTATTTATTTGTTTGTCATATAATATATAGTTTAGAGTCATCAATAATGCACAAAACAGATGACACGGCTCACGCACTCATTGATCGTGGGATATTTACATATCTATATAAAAATAAAAATAAGTGGAAGTAAACTAGAATTTTCATACGTTGCGAAGTCCCACAAATATACATGGTGGTTAATTGTGACTTGTGAGTATGAACCATTGCAATTTATACTAAACAAAATACTTAAGCCTAATCAGAGCCATACAACAACCTATAAATTATAAAACAGAGAATTATATTTATAAAAACTACCACACTACACTCGTATGTTCTAACGAGCACGTACGGGGTTAGCTTAACTTGTTACAAAAACAAATGTTGATTCATAAATAGTCGAAATGTTACAGACTATTATAAGCCATTTTTTTCCTGGTTTTATATATAAAAAAAAAGTCTGTATTAGAAGAAATGGTTAAGGATGCTAACCCAATTAATTATTTGTAAGACTCTGGTCAACTCATTAATATAAATAAACCACCCCAATCACTAGAGTCTACAGCTGCTTTACGGAGACTCTTAAACACGTTTAAGACAATACCAGTCACCTTCGTATTGTTCTGTATAATACATCTTCACAGCTAATTATATTAAACACACACAACATATAGACGATCGCAAACCTTAAACCGACCGGCCTAACATTTGCAATGTTAGGCAGTGGAACAAACCTTTATATAATATATATGAACCCTTCTTCCTTCCTAATCACGTTTAATTTCCAGCATATAATGAGATTATCTCACATTAGTTTTCAAAAAGTATAATAAAATATTGAGAAGGATTCTTATATAATCGAAAAACCGATTCAAAGATTTCTGTATTAGTTTTCAAATATTGTAATACAATTTTAAGAGAGAATCTTTATATGACTGAAAAACCGAGTCAAAGATTTCTCAAGTTAGCTACCAAAAATTATAATAAAAATTTGAGAAAGATTCTTATGTAATTGAAAAACCGATTCAAAGATTTTTCATAGAAGATATGTCTAGGCAGGTTTTTCAACTATATGAAAACCCTCCTAACATATATATATTTTATGAATAAATTGTTTAAATTTTTTTTTTAAAAAAGCAAAACTGAACCCTCTAATATATTATTACTATTTAATTTATGGAAAATCACGTAATAAGAGGTTCATGAATGAATTATAAACCACAACTTAAAAGAAACCACTCAAAGATGCCTAGTTAGGACTTGTCCACAACTGTTGGTAATCAAGAAACACATTAGCCAAGTCATCATCAAAGCTTAGGCTGACCGATGGCCTTCTTCTGGTGTCTTGTTTGCTGTGTGACATTGCCACACACACTGATGTTTAAAGCTCCCAGCTAAGAGCGTACTTCACCTATTAACACATAAGAAATTCTGAGTTTAATTTTAAAATTTGTTAAGAGTGATCCAGTGCACTTATGACACGATTGACATATGTGTTTTAGCAATTCAGTTTCGTCAATACGTTATATAGCCCATAAGGTGAG
This sequence comes from Odontarrhena argentea, assembly GCA_900406245.1. Classification (NCBI taxonomy): domain Eukaryota; kingdom Viridiplantae; phylum Streptophyta; class Magnoliopsida; order Brassicales; family Brassicaceae; genus Odontarrhena; species Odontarrhena argentea. Next base: position 21,568 of record OVAF01000238.1, on the reverse strand, counting down.
GAGAACTATGAATTGCATACAAAAGCCCAAATGAATTTTATTAGGTGGGCACTGTAAACTGCAGCTGGGCTTGTTCGTTGCTGTTGGGGAAATATATTTTATTCTTAACGCTGATACCAAAAATGTTTGTGTTTTGGGCCTTTACTATTTCCCTTGGGGTAGGGAAAGATATTTGCTATATTATTTTAAAATTTTGTTTGGCATCAATAATTAATCAGCCATAGACCTAGTGTATGATTTTGATAAATTTAAAACAGCAAGGAATCCATATAAAATTATGGAGGGAATAAACAAGTATAGAGTATAATGATAAAAACATCCATCAACCCCTCAAAAAGACATGAGACTTGGACGAACAGAACAAGTTCCATGCTCCCCATGTCCAATAGTTGTAGTAAACAAATACATATATATATATATATATATATGGTTTAATATAAAAAGCAAAATATTGTCTATTGGGAACTTGGAAGACATCATCATTACAATAATCATAGTTCATATTAGCAATATAATAACATTAATTAAGTTTAGTGGATGGATTAACGTCTGCGGGTGTATGAGTGGTGCCATCCTTAGAAGCTCCCCCTTTCACATACAAATTTGAATTTCAGAAAACACAGTTACAGCAAATTAATGGAGGTTCGTAATATTACTTGCAAAATCGTTGTCATAACGTAAAATTGTGATGCATCGTGGAACCGTTCATCAAACAACCTTTAATAAATGGGAAAAATACGAAAGGATTGCTTCAAAAGGAAACTAGTAATTAGAAGAGGAAGGGAAGTTGTTGATAGGGAATATCAATATTGTAATGTATATAGTAGGGTGTATGTAAACAAAACAAAAGAGTTCAATGATTCAACAAAAAGTGGAGGAAGCCACCAAGCACAACCAAATTAATCATAATGATTTGAAAAAAAGAAGAAGAGATCAAATGTGTCTAACAAACTCTGAACCAACTGTTATGTCATGCTAGAAAATGTAGAGGAGACCTTATCTTGGTGTTCACATTTTTCATGTTTTTTTAAAATAATTTAATGGTTGCTTTACAGGAAGACTACAACTCACGACCCTCGCCAAAAAAAATGAAGAAGAGAAAAAGTCAGAATAAGTTGAGAAATGGGCAAAACTTGGTTGATAAATGCAACCTGAGAAGGGAAATGAAAGTCAAAACATTCCACCAGTAAAATCAAATGTGAGTTTTGACTTTTTTTAACATAGAGCGAGAGAGAGAGGGGCTTTGGTCGCAGAGGCGGCTTTGTCCTGTTTGTGACTCATTTCCTCTGACTCTTTCATCTCCGACGACGAATCCTTTCTCCTTATTACTAAATTTCATATTAATTATTACATCATTTTTATATGAAAAAGAAATTCAAACGCCAGCTCTTTAACTTATCCCTGTAACCAACTACCGCTTCCATTCTTCTTCTTGTTCAACAAATCCTTTTCTGATTGATTTTCCAAATTCTCTATGGCTGTTACTCTCGAAGTCTTCCCTGTTCGAAAACGCCGTCCTTTAGTAGTCGGATCCTACGACTCTCCAAAGCTCTCCGATGCGAAGCTAACACGCTCCCTGTTCCTCGCTTCCCAAGAGATTTCGTGTATGCCACCACTCCGCTTCATCCTCCGACGCAATTCCCTCTCCCTCCTCCGCAAACTCAAGATACTCTCCTCCGTCTTCGAAGACCTTCTCCGCTCACAAACCATACTCTACTCCCAATCCGCCCATCTCTGCTTCGAGGAAATGCACATCGTTATGCAGCGTATCAAGTCTCTTTTAGAAGATTGTTCCAAATCCAGCAAGCTCTTGTTGCTTTTACAGATCGACAACGTCTCCTTTTCTTTCCACGAACTCGTCTCCGATTTATCTACCGTTCTTGATATCTTACCGGTCAACGACTTCTGTCTCAGCGAAGACGCTCAAGATCTCATTTTTCTTCTTAGAAAACAATGCTCTGTTTCGGTTCAGTTCATCGATCCCCGAGATGAGCTTCTCCGTGGGAAAGTTATGGATACCATGGAAGGAATCAAGCACCAGATCTCCCCGGATCAATCCAAGCTACTCAAGATTTTCGACGACTTAGGTTTCCTCGATTCCTCTAGCTTGGCTGACGAAATCCAGAGGCTGGAGGATGAGACTCACGATCAGATCGACGACAGATCCAAATCTGCCATCGCTTCTCTTATCGGACTTGTTCGCTACGCAAAGTGTGTTTTATACGGTCCTTCCACGCCCTCCCCCTCTCCGGACTTCCGCCGCTATCAGTCCTTGTCTGACGTGAATATTCCGGCGGATTTCCGGTGCCCGATCACGCTTGAGCTCATGAGAGACCCCGTCGTGGTGTCCACCGGTCAGACCTACGACCGAGAGTCCATTGATCTTTGGATCCAATCAGGACACAGCACGTGCCCTAAAACTGGTCAGGTCCTCAAGCACACCAACCTCATACCGAACCGTGCCTTGAAGAATCTCATAGTCATGTGGTGTCGTGATCAGAAGATTCCTTTCGAGTTATATGGAGACGGAGGCTTAGGAGGAGGAGGAGACTCTGTGCCCTGCCAAGAGTCTATTGAGTTTACTAGAATGATTGTTTCGTTTTTGATTGAAAAGCTCTCTGTTTCTTCTGCTGTGGCAGATTCCAACCCTGTCGTTTTCGAGCTTCGTTCGCTCGCTAAGTCCGACTCCGTGGCTCGAGCATGTATAGCCGAGGCTGGAGCCATACCTAAGCTGGTACGGTTACTAGGATCAGACTCCCAGAGCCTTCAGATAAACGCTGTGACTACCATCCTCAACCTCTCTATCTTAGAACAGAACAAAACAAGGATCATGGAAACTGATGGAGCTTTGAACGGCGTCATCGAGGTTTTGCGTTCGGGGGCAACTTGGGAGGCTAAGGCAAACGCAGCTGCGACTCTATTCAGCCTGGCTGGCGTCTCCGCCTACAAAAGAAGACTCGGGAGAAAGGCACGCGTTGTTAACGGATTGATCGACCTAGCGAAGCAGGGCCCAACTAGCTCGAAAAGAGACGCGTTGGTGGCCATCTTGAGCCTCGCGGGGGAGAGGGAGAACGTGAGTAGGTTCATCGAAGCAGGGGTAGTGGCAGCAGCCGGAGATGCATTCCGAGAGCTGCCAGAGGAGGCTGTGGCGGTTGTGGAAGCCGTGGTGAGGCGAGGGGGGCTCATGGCAGTGTCCGCGGCTTTCAGTCTTATTCGGCTGTTGGGCGAGATAATGAGGGAAGGGGCGGACACGACAAGGGAGAGCGCAGCGGCAACTCTGGTGACAATGTGCCGCAAAGGAGGGTCAGAGCTAGTGGCAGAAATGGCGGCGATACCAGGGATTGAGAGGGTTATATGGGAAATGATAGGGACCGGAACGGCCAGGGGAGGGAGGAAGGCGGCTTCCTTGATGAGGTATCTAAGGCGGTGGGCCGCGGGAGTCGATCAAGCCGGAGATGCACAAGAGGCAGCACCGGAGACACAAAGCATTGTAGTGCCAACGCCAAGTAGGATTTTTAATCCCATTTCATGATTTTTGATTCTTTGTTTTCAACTTCATTTTCTGTGTAAAGTTCTTAACGTTTTTGTTTTTTTCTATTCTTTTACTTGTACGAAGCTGAAACTGTAAAAATGTAATTCGAGAAAGATAGAACAAAAGATTTTTCTCTTCTTGTTTTTCCGGGTCTTATGTAAACAAAATATTCACTAGATCATATAAGCTTTGAATAATGTTATGTTATGATGGAGTTATAAAACAAAACTAGTAGTGTAATCTACAGACTACAGAGCATGGGGGGTGATCATGTCATGTGTGGTAGAAGTAAAGACAAAAGGGATGGCAAAAAAGACAGATTACTTACACGAGATACCTAGCACAGAAGCATGTTCCAAAAACGAGTGATGATGATTGGGATCGGATTTGATGGCAAATGGCAACAATCTTTTCTTTTCAGAGAAGTAATGTTCTTTTTTGTTTTTTTTGTAAATTATATTTAACGTTTAGGATGTTTCAAAGCCATGGATTAGAAAATATCTTTATGTGAAGTTATTACTCTAGGGTCCCCATGGCATTCTTCTTGGCCCTTCTCGAGTATATGAATCAATCAGTAGATTTTTAAGCAGAGACTCTACAATAAATACAAAGACAAGTAGCTGTTGTGTAGTACTAATTTGTACAACAATCATAAAAACAAGAAAACAAAATTACACAGAGAAGAATTGAATAATGGGAAGAAAAAGAGCGATACCATTGGTGATTATGGATGGGCCAAAAAATATGTTGGGCCATTACTGATAATGGAAGAATATGTTAGTTTCTCTCTACTAGACAAATAAGGCAGCCCAAAAAACATAAACGAGGTAGTGTGCGAAACGAAACTCCACGTGGACGAATGGGATTCTGTAAAATTCCAAAAGCAGCTTTGATTTTTTCATTTGTACTTAAACTAGGAGGCTAATTGAATTAATTACCATTTTTCGAGACTACCTCGTGATGCACATTTCAAAAGATTACAGTTAGCAATAGTAATAGTAGTAAGAGCATCATTAGTCATGATCCCCATTAGGGGATCATTTGATTAAACTAATATTATTTATATTAATTAAGTAATGTAATGATTATCTTAAGGTTTTTTGTTGAAATGCCCTTGTACTCATGATCCCCTAATGGGGATCATTTGACATAATTTAATTGTTTTCTTAATCAATTAAATATTAAATATGTTATAGAATTAAACTATTAATTAAGGTTAAATAACTAAACATATTCAAAATTAATAAGATTGAACCTTAAAAAAACACAAATATTTAATTTTACATTATTCAGAAAATTTAAAATATTTCACAAAATCGGGAAAAAAAAATACAAACATTATGTATTGTTTACCTTAAACAATTAAACTAATAATTAAATTAAAATAACAAAATATTATATAAATGACTGAAATTAAAATTGTAAAACAAACAGCAAGAGTCTTTTAATCTTGCGTATTTCTTGTAGCTAAAAAACAAAATCTCATTTCTCTTGGTGATAGAACATATGAAACAAATTTCAATAAACCAAGTCAAACCTCTGCTTTGAATTGATCGCACCTTCTAAAGAACACTGAGCTCTTTTCATTCCAGTGAATGCTTTCTCCCCAATAGCATAACTTCTAGCTGGGATGCAAAATAAAACAAGGATAGCATTGAAGTTAGTTCCTACAAACAATGATTGTCCTCTGCATCTTTGCACTGTGACAAGTGCCTACCTAAACGCCTACAAATAAAATCAAATCAAGAAGACACAGATTTGTAAAAAACAGTTTCCCAAAAGCCTGCCTAATGGCAATTACTATATACTAGCTCTAGTGTCAAGTCTTAGATAATGAATGAGAAAACTAACAAAGTAACACTACTCACAATTTAGATTACTCATTCTACAGAGAATTGCAGAAAATGACTCAAGATCCAAATCAGGGACACTAGATACTTAAGTTACACAAATGCAGAAATAGTCAATTTTAACATACCAACATCAGAAGATCAAGCTTTCAGACAAAGCTAAATTTCAGAGCAGAGACATCAAAAGCTCTCGTGGACCTCATCGTAAGTAGTGAAGAACTCATCTTGTCCCTCAAGTCTGTAACCACAAGATACAATTAGCAACTAGGCCAAAACTAGCTCAAGAACGTAGAATGATATCAAAAACAGAAGTACAGAACTCACACTTCATTAAGCATTAATATCTGCCTCCAATGATGTAAGGAGAGAATGATTCTAAAGGCAAATATGATTATCCATTATTATAGACAACCTATTTAAACTATTCCTCCAAATACAAGACTTTACTAAGACAAACACAGTGAGTTTTGGTACACATCATACACACAAAAACATCAGAGCTCGAACAGGTCACAAAATTTTCCAAACCCAAAGGTATAAAAATTGGCCACTTTGAAATTAAGGAAGCTACGGATTACAGAGATAAGTATAGATCCAAAGCATAAGTTTTCATCATCATCAGCTACAAATATAACTTTAGTTCAATGAAAGTTAAAAAAGGACTCGTTTTGGTAAAAAGAGGACACAAAGTTTAATCAGGGCAAAAACGCACCCCTTTGTCTCGCTGTAACCTCAACATCTAAATCCTTTCAACAGCTTTGTCTCTTTGATCAAGCACACAATTCATTTGAACACCTAGNNNNTAGTTCCGCAATCAACACAAGTTCTCTTCGTCTCACCACTACTTCCACCACCATTACCACAACATTTTTACTCTCAACCAAATACCTAACCAAATCCTTAACACACGATTCATAATTCACACTCCAATCAGGCTTAACTCACAATCAAATTATCAATCAGAAGTTAAACACACAATCCATCATTCACAAGCTCAACACACAATGCAACAGCCACAATCGATTCAACCCTAGACAGTAATTGACAATCTAATCAGTAAACCCTAGACAGTAGAAGACGAACCTTCGTTGCATGATTGACTCGCCGTTAGACGTCGACGAACCCTCACGGCCATCGGAGGAACGCTCCGACATCGATATCATCGCCGTGGCTCNAACCTCTCCTCGCGTTACCCGTCTTCTTCTGTGCATAAGGCTTTATTCCACCACCACGTACTTCGCCGCGAGGCTTTAATCCGAACCAAATCGAATCTGAGCCGATTTGATAAAATTTTGTTCACCCAAAGACAAAAAAAATCGATTTTATGCAAGAAAAATCAATCGATTCAAGGTGAATCAAATGATTTTTCGAGTTTTGGTAAGAATCACCTCAGAGAGGGTTTCTCCTCTGCGACTGAGAAAATCGCCAAAGAGAGAAGAAAGAAGAAAATGATAAAAAAAAAATTGGGTTTTATATTTAGATCGCGGTCCAATAAGAAAAGAGTAAATTGGTAAACTAGCACCCTCTCTCCTCTAAATTAGTTATCTAGCATGTATATTTGGTTAATTAGGAAACTAGCAAGTTTCAAACTTTTTTTATCTATGAAGTTCCTAAAATACCCCTACTTTTATGTTAGAAAATGGACAGCTAATATAAAAAAAAAAAAATTGTCAGATTTTTTTATTCTCACTAGGACCACATGTTTTTGTCTGTTTTCTACATCTGTTTTCATCGAATAGATGACTATCAAATAGATGACTATTTCTGTTTTTTTTTTCTCACTTGATCTACATGTCTTTGTCTATTTATTACATCTATTTCTATGAAAATAGATGACTATGAAGTAGATGATTATCTATATATATGTAGTAAAAGTCAATAACATAGTAACATAATTAATAACATATTTACTATGTTATTAATTCGTACCACATATATAGACAGTCATCTATAGTCCATCTATTTTGATAAAAACAAATGTAGGAAATAGACAAAAACATGTAGTTCAAGTGGAGAAAAAATAAATGACTAAAAAACAGAAATAGTCATCTATTAAATTATCAACTATTTGATAGAAACTATCTATAGATGTATTAAAAATCAATACTATAATCATGTTATCAATTATGTTACTATGTTATTAATTTTTACAACATATATTGATAGTTATCTACTTCATAGTCAATGTATTTTGATAGAAACAGATGTAGGAAATAGATGAAAACATGTAGTTCAAGTGGGGAAAAAAAGAGGTAGAAATAGTCATCTATCTGATAGTCGACTATTTGGTGGAAACAGATGCTTGAAACAGACAAAATATGTGGTCCCAATAAAATACAATAAAATCTGACACAAAAAGTACTTTTCAAAAAAGTAAATTGTTATTGTAAAAAATGCAAAAGTAAGATGCTATTGAACAAATAATATGGTGGAGTAAATTGTCATCTCCCCAATCCACTTTTTGATTAAAAAAGTAATATGCCAAACATTTAATTTTGATGTCAAAAGGTGCTATTTTTGCATATTACTCATAAGAAAATGCCACGTACGGGATCTTTAGAGTATCATCGGATGCCATTTTTTGACCCGAACCATACACTGTTTATACCACATTAATTTTCCTGATTTTTTTGAATCCATATGCTCCCCTTATGATACCCTTAAGATACCCCATTAATCATGCTCTTAGGGATTAAGGCTACCTTTAGACCTTGCTCGAATGTAATGTAAGCATTTTAGTTACCTCCCTTTGTTAATTTGATTTAGCAAATAGCATTTCTCGAGTCATGTATTCTTTTAATAAATTTTTACTTAGTTTCAAGTTTAATTTTGAGTCGGTGCAGACATTCGTTGATAGGAATATGTAGTGTGATGAATGTTGTTCTGAATTGTCCCTTTCCTCTGTATAGAATTTTAGACAGTTTTTTTTTTTCTTTTCAGTATGGTAGGACGAGTGTGTCTTTCTCACCTTTCATATCTTCTTGTCCTGTGTCTATCGATTTTATCATATCATTCTTGTGGATATGATACAATTTTTGGTTGCTTAGACGGAACGAAACGAGGTTTGGTTATGTGACAGTTTGGTATTTCACTGGTAGGCACCCAATGATTGAATTATAGTGGCGTCAACCTTGGGTTGGAAGATTAGGTTATGTCCTGAGGAGGGATATTTGTTTTTGTCTTTTCACAGATTTGTGTCTTCATGTTTGGTTAGGGTTGGGGTTCGAATGGTCGAACGTTTATTACCCGAAGAAGAGGAGAAGTGGGATGATGTGAGTCTGATTGGTGAACTCGTTACGGTTACGGGCAAAGGAAAAAGGCGATGGATTTATCTCTATCAATCCGAGTATGATGGTAACAAATACAATCAGGTGAGTTTAGGGTTTGATGGTGTAAGTTTTTTTAAAAATCAATGGTTATTAGTTTCCGCTTTAGTGCTGAGAGCCTGTGTTCTGACTTCTGATTGGGTTTGTAGATTTTGGAAATGGGGTTATGAAAATGTCAGGAATAAACAGGTAACATATTCTGTGTTGATTGAAATATTTATTGGGTCTGTTTTAGTAAGGGCAGTAATTTTGGATGTGTGAATGCTGGAAAAATAGGGTGTCAATCGAATTGGTTTTTTATTTATTTTAAGTATACGCATCGGAATTTTTTTTTTATATTGTTGTCAAATTGATTTGACAATTTTTTATTTGATTCAGAAGTTTTGTTCAACTCATGAAAAAAGGATGAAATCATTCTTTCCAAAGTTGTTACGGCGAGGATCTACCGATGGAGAGGGGCGAAGAGACGCATAACCTTATAGTGGAGTACACTTCGAGAGGGAGTAAAGAAACTAAACGGGGAGGGTTTATTGGAATCCACTGTGCGCCGGCAGACATGATCAGTGCTTTAAGGATATTGGATTTCTATTTGGCGAAGAGAATGAACGAATATTAATATAGATTTCTTTGCTTATCTCTTAATCATTCTCCCTCGCCAATTCTAATTATCAGTAATATCTCGCTTTGTAAAATCTTGATCGCCGTCTAATGGAACAGCGTGAGAACTATCGGGCCGTAGATTCAAAACAACAGTAATTTTGACAGAAATAGTAACCGCCGTCCGGAGCCTGTGGATGGATATTTTGATTGATAGTTTGTCAGCGCCATGATTTTGCATCCTCTGGAACTATGGTTGAGAATGCGAAACTCGTTTTAGAGCCCGATTAGAGGGAAAGAGGAAAATCTGTGATTCAGAATTACACACAGAGGAGGAGTTTAATCGTATTGACGATCATATAAAAAATAGTCAGGTTTGTCTCTGTCTTTTCTATTTCATTATTTCATCTCACTTTGTTCTAACGAGATTGGTGTTAAAAGGGCTTTGACATCGATATCTCAGTGTCCAATATACACCCTGCATTTCTCGATGAAAGGGAAGTCGCTAAATCCTATCAGACGGAAGAGAGTATGTATAATTCTATGAGGAGATTTGGGAAAGTGAAGTTTGATACTTTGAGGTTTCCCCATAAAGTTGGGGCAAAAGAAGCGGATGGTTCGGTTAAGTTTGGAGATGGTGAAAGGTCGGCTTATTTGTTTGATCCTGATATTTAACGGATGGTCGGATTTCGGTTCAAGGGATTGATGGTGTTTTGTTCCCTGAAGAAGAGGAGGTTGTTGAGTCTATTAAGAAACCGGTTAAGAAAGTTGTTCAACCGAGAAGAGATACGTTTTTCTGTTTTTGTTTAATTCATTAATCGATTACTTCTGTTTAGAATTGGCAAGTTTAGATGATTAAGAACCAATAGTTTGGTACATTGATCTAGTGTCGGATCACTCGATCGTAATAGTAGTTCCTAATTGTTAGAATGACTCATGGTTGAATCTAATTGTATTTCCTATTTTTGTCAATAAGGAAGGCTAAATGAGATTTTGAAAATGGTAGTTGTGTGTATTTCTAAGTACGAGGATGATTAGGATTCCAAGAATGGAAGATGGATCTTATAGTTGTACAAAGATTATGATTCCAAGAATGTTAGATAGGTATAGTTACCCAATCCGATGCCCTGAAAGCAGGAACCACGATTTTGGTCAATTACTTGGTGCAGAATCACCAAGCTAATTGAATAATTCCGAATGCTGCAACTACGAGCAAGAGATGTAGAGTAAAAGTATTTTAAAAAGTAAAGAGTTGTGAGTATAGAGGATGATACTAATCGAAGAATTAGACTTTTGTGTGTGCGTGTGGGTGTGTTTTGTTCATAGCCATGAGCTGAGTTGGTTCTAAGTTTTAAGCATCTTGACACGTTTCCTACCTTACAAAATGGTTTGTTAGGTGATAGCTTTTTGTAAAGTACAAATAGTATAATTATAGTTTAGAGGACAATTATGGAGTGTAAGATTATGATGGATTTGGCTTAACAAAAGGTGTTGGTGTTGTTCGTTTCAACGTTTGGATGTTGCATCCAGATATTGCATCCAAATGTAGTATTCAGATACAACATCCAGATGTTGTTTGTTTTGATAATTGACTTTTGTATCCAGATATTACATCTGGATGTAGTTTTGTTTGTTTCTATGTTTGTGTCAACATCTCGACGCACATTATATTCAAATGACTAAAAAGGACATATCTTTATATTACCATATTTTCTATGATATGCATCTAAATATTTTTTTTTGGCAGAAAAAGGAATTTTGTGATTTTTACGAAAAATGATATTCAACGGTTTTGGCGGGAAAACAAAATTTTACGGTTTTGACCAGAAAACAAAATTTTGAGGCTATGGCGGGAAAACGGAATTTCGCGGTTTTGGAGGAAAAACGAAATTTTATGGTTTTGGCGGAAAAACGGAATTTTGGCCAAAAAACGGAATTTTGCGGTTTAGGCGGAAAAACGGAATTTTGCGGTTTTGGCGGAAAAACAGAATTTTGCGGTTTTGGCGAAAAAACGGATTTTTTTGCGGTTTTGGCGGGAAATATTTTTTTGCGGTTTTGGCGGGAAAACGGAATTTTGAGGTTTTTGCGGAAAACATAATTTTGCGGTTTTGGCGGAAAAACGGAATTTTGCGGTTTTGGCGGGAAAACAGAATTTTACGGTTTTGGCGGGAAAACGGATTTTTTGCGGTTTTGGCGGGAAAACAAAAATTTACGGTTTTGGCGGGAAAACGAAATTTTACGGTTTTAGCGGGAAAACGAAATTTTGCGGTTTTGGCGGAAAAACGAAATTTTGCTGTTTTGGCGGGAAAACAGAATTTTGCGGTTTTGACGGGAAAACATAATTTTACGGTTTTGGCGGGAAAACGAGATTTTGCGGTTTTGATGGGAAAACGAAATTTTGCGGTTTTGGCGGAAAAACGAAATTTTGAGGTTTTGGCGGGAAAACAGAATTTTACGGTTTTGACGGGAAAACATAATTTTATGGTTTTGGCGGGAAAACGGAATTTTGTGTTTTAGCGGGAAAACAAAATTTTTCGATTTTGGCAGTAAAACGGAATTTTGCGGTTTTGGCTGGAAAACTGAATTTTATGGTTTTGGTAGGAAAATGGAATTTCGCGGTTTTGGCGAAAATTTGAATTTTGCGGTTTTTTTTATTTTTAAAAAATGAGATTTTATGATTTTGGCGGAAAATAGAATTTTGCGGTTATGGCGGTAAAACGAGATTTTGCGGTTTTGATGGGAAATCGAAATTTTGCGGTTTATCGAAAAATATTATTTTATGATTTTGATGTTAAAATATATTTCCGTGATTTAAACGTAAATACGTTATTTTTTTTATTTGAAATTTTCATTATATATTTGGTTGAGAATTGTTTATGTAAAGGGATTAAATATATTTGTGAATAAGGGTATATTGGTCTTTTGATAGTTTGGATGCAGTTGTTGCATCCAAACTCAAGTTTGAGTTGCATCCAATTATTTTGGATGCAGAATTTTGGATGCAAGTGATTCTGCATCCAATTTTCGCATCCAGATGCAGTTCATAATTGATCACAAACGAACAACATCTGGATATTGCATCCAGATGCAGCGTCTAAACGCAGAAACGAACAGCACCGTTATTGTTGTGACTGAATGAAACATGGAAATTGTTGGAAGTAGCCTGTAGAATGCTTGGTGCTTTTGGCAAGGACACTTATCTCAACAAATGCCGGTAAATTCCCAAACCCGCCAAAGAATCGAGGTATACACATACAAAAAAGGTTAGGAGTTTTTGCCATCTTTGTTTCTTTCGAATTCAGTTTTTCCTTTGATTCGTTCGAGCGATTGCTAACGGGAATTTTTGTTTCTCCTCTTCACTCAGCTGATTGAAGATTTGGCTTTTGGTGAATAGACAAAGAGAGGATCAACTTTCAAAAACCATTACACTTCAGGGGAATGAGAAGGATGTAAATCCGAATCTCAGTTTAAATTTTAAACTATAAACAATTTTCGTATCGTTTACAAATTATATATTATGTAAATATCATAAACCAATTTTCAAATATCAAATTATTTTACATAATTTACTTTAACAATTTTTTTAAATAATATTTGAATGATTAAAAAAATAATAATCAAAACAATCCTAGCATTTGTGATGAAATTTGTATATAGCATTAGGGCAAAAAGACTGATATTTATTTGAAGACATTGTATGATTTTGTGTTCAATTTCTTTTGCATAAATTGACATTTGCATAATGTTATACTTCCAACCATCGAATTCTCTGTCAAACATTATTAGACCAATGTTGTAACTGCTACAACAATATATCACAACATTCATAATTATGGCTAAATTATAACCAGTGGAGCAGATGGTTCTATATATATAGACCCAAACTAATTGTAAATTACTCTGCACACATAAAACTCATATCCCATAAAGATAGAGCTTTTGTGCATTTCCATCAACTACACAATCATTTAAGAAATTTAAAATTCTATCAATAAGTCTTATTTTTTTTACGCTACTTCTTTTTGTATATATTGTCAGAAATTCATATGTTTACGACATGTAAAACTGAGTTTAAAATCTCTTTCCTNAAAAATTTTTTTTTTTTTAAAAAAAAAAAAAAAAAAAAAAAAAAAAAAAAAAAAAAAATCTCTTTCCTTAAGTATCACTATTAGCAATGGACAATAGTATCTCAATCAGTATATCTTCAGGAATATATGACAACTGACAAGTATCAGAGTTATTATTATTAAGAAATATTTTCTTATTTTTTTATATTTCACTATAGTTAAGATCAATCACAAGAGATTAATACACATTATAGTAGCATGGTTAATCAACTATATTAATATTACCTTGTAGATGTAGATTTGCGAAGATGTTTATTGATTTATGATTTTTTCATTCTCTTTATCCTCAAGTAACTATTTAAATAATTTTATATAAAAGACCATAAGAACTAAAATTGTGAAAGAGTACTCTCAATATCTATAGATAAGATTAGCGGTTACTTCATAATAATATAATTTATTAATTAAGCATATTTGTGAACCATTGCAATTTTAAGTTAAAGGTTTAATTTATTATTTTTATTTTAACGACTAACATTCACATTAATATCAAATAAACATAAAAAAAGTGAATTTGACAGTGCTTTCCGTAGACAAGCATTACTCGCTAATAGATTATTAAATCCATTAATTTCCTTCTTTGTGGTCGAACATTCTTTGATGCGAACCGCGTGTCGATAACATCTATTTGTTAAACCTTCAATGTGCAAATCGCATAACAAAACCCAATGCTTATAGTCGAAATTCTGAAATATTGACATTATGATACTGATCATCTATATCAAAGTCGTATTGAAAAAAGTTGACTTTGGTTGTAATCTGATTTGATCCCATGAGAAAAATCGTTGTTGGGAGGCATCAAAGAATGTATCTTATTGACCTTTGGGATCAATGAATAAAACCAGTAAACACTCGATGGGGCACTACTTTGTCTCATTAATCGTCTGATTTGTCTTGGAGTATTGAAGAGGGACATCAACCCCCAAAATTCTGTTGAGAAAAGACTCTTGCATCTCTGTTGTTCCTCCAATCTGGAAATCGCTTGCCTGATTTAAAATGATCTTGGCGTGATTGTGGAGATTGTTTTTATGGAGATCAGATTGATTTCCCTTGTGGGCTTCTGATAATTTCCAGGGGGATGCTGTGTGGGTACTGTAATCCCCTCGAGAGTGAAAGGAAAGAAACTGATTATGAACAATCAGAGAACCACCCGTGAATACCGGAATAAATGCCAAAAAGAGATAAAATTCCGGAAATCTACATCGAGAGACAACATGGGTACAACAAACCAACAAAAATTTGAGAGGAGAAATCACGAAAGTGATGCAAACCGGAGATTTAGTGATATTCATCGAAAACCAGTACAGAGAAAATTGATATCTTTAAGATCCAAGCAAGGTAATTCGAACTAAACATATAAATACAACAAAATAAAGGCACAGTGCCGGCATGAGGCCGGTCACTGGCCATGTGGAACGGATTTTGTGATGAAGAGTAGAGACGTATACGTATGCGTCGTTTGGGAGAGGAAGAAGAAGTTTCAGATCCAATATGCTTCGTTAGGTTTAATTTTTTTTTTTTTTTTAACATCTTTCTTTATTAATCAATGAAAGTCATACAACATGGCATATATCCACAACTGTGGGAAAGAGTAGCTTTCATAGCAAGAAACAATTTGAAGAGCCTCTCGGGCTAAACGATCAACTATGTGATTAGCATCACGGGGAACAACTTTTAAAGATGAAGATGGTAGCTTTGTAGACCAATACCAAATGTCATACCGAATATGACGAAGCTCCAAATGATTCTCACCATTATTTATTAGCCGCACAAGAGTGGAGCAATCCGATTCAAACTCCACATGTGTTAGTCCAAGAGCCCATACGGTACGTAGAACATTTAAAAAATCAATTCCCTCGGCCTGTAGTGGTGATGTAGCTTTTGGCAAACGAGCACAACCACTTATAATATGTTTACCCATGTCATCACGAATGATCCAGTCGGACGGAGTAGAATCGTATTCAGCTTTAAAACCGCTATTAAAGTTACACTTGAGCCATCCCTTGGATGGTGGTGTCCTAGGCGCACATGAGCATGAGTTTGATCTTGAATTGGTACGACGGAAGGAGAATCTCGATTTGTAGCATTCGCACTTAACCAGTCTTGAGTTTCCTGATAAGAAAGCTCAATCGTTTGGCATACATTGAGTGTCTTATGTTGGAAGAGTAGATCATTTCCGGTCGTCCATATACGCCAAAGAATCCAATAAGGCAGCCATCGGAGGTGCAGTGGGAGTATCATCGATGATGAGATTGTGAGTAAGGTCTGGATATTTGTTTCTAAGTCACCAGTTGGTTGCTGGATAGCGAGCCACGGGATACCAGAGGCTCGCCAAAGTTTATGTGCGTGTAAACATTCAAACAGCAAATGATTGATCGTTTCATCACCTTGGCCACATCGTTGGCAAGTAGGCGAGATGGAGACATGGCGAGAAATTAGTCTCGTCGAAGTGGGCAATGCACGTGATAAGATCCGCCAGAGGAAGTGTTGGAGTTTCGGAGGGAGCTTGAGCTTCCAGATTTCAGCCTTTAAAGTCACGGATCTCGGTGGTGGTTCAACGATATCAAATTCATCGTGAAGTATATGAGTATCCACATAGTAGCCAGAGCGGACTGTATAATTTAAATGAGGGGTATATGGCCAGATGGGTATATCTGGGGGTTGGTGTTGTGAAAGAGGCATGTTTTGAATCATTATTGTATCTGCCGTATCAAAGAGACGAGGAAGAAGATCGGTGTTCCAAGACCTGGTATTTGAAGGAAATGTGTCCTGAAATCACACTGTATGACTCAAACATGGTTGTGAAGGATTGAGATTTAACAGTCATGTGAACTGGGTAGTCATGATGCTTTGCTAGAAGTCATTCATGATTTATGAGTTATGTGAACTCATTGCCAGTATCACATGATCGTATAGGGTCACACACTTAAGCGAACTGGAAAGTTTAAAGGGAAAGTAAAGGTGTCGATCGACACAAAGTGTTGTGCCAATAGTTTACTTCTGTTTAGAATTGGCAAGTTTAGATGATTAAGAACCAATAATTTGGTACATTGATCTAGTGTCGGATAACTCGATCGTAATAGTAGTTCCTAATTGTTAGAATGACTCATGGTTGAATTAAATGTTATGGTGATTTTGTCTTCTTCCGTTGAGTGGATACTGGAAGATGATAGTTGGGTCGGGTCTGGTCGTATATAACATAAAGAGTGGCCTAAGCCTTCAACGAAAGGATCTTGGTCGATAATCCCCGTCTTCGTCGTGTTGTTGTTGTTCTCTTTTTCAAGCGATTTTTTTCATATTTTTCTTTACTCACTTCGCTACATAGTCATTCAACCAACCATTCCTACTGACTTAGCAGACGAAGTGATCGAGTTTTCGCTCTATTATTATTTGGGGTACATCTTTTCGATAACAACCTTTCATGGCCGCACCTTTTTAAGATTGCACCTTTTCACAAATTTATTCATTTGGTGATCGTACACTTTGGCGGTCACACCTTTTGATGATCTCACCTTCCATTTGTATCCGATCGTTCACACCTGATCATTTCGTACCAAATTGATCACATCTGATCGATCGCACCCATTCATGCCTTAGGCTTTTTAACCTTAAAGAAATGAAATATTATTCTTTGTTTTTTTTGTAATTCCTTAGTATTTCCCAAGATCAAACCGTGGATGCCTTAGCATTCTTTGTGACAACATTACAATCGTTCCCTCTCCTCTTTAGAGATCCGAGATAGACTAGACATGTTCCACTAAAACGATTATGTCTCTAGACCGAAATACCTTTCCGTCAATAGGTATTATGCATTTGATTCAATTAGAATCAATTGGAAAACGCATTTCAATATGGTGGTCGAAATCTATGATTCCACCACTCCACCTTAAACCTACTCCTCTTTCCCATTACTATTTCGGATTTCCCTTAGACAACAATCATGGGTTAGGGATGTATAACCCTTCCGTTTTGCCTTTAGAAACATGCACTAGAAATGTAATAATTTTCCCCAAAACGCATCCATTCGGATCCGTAACCGATTGATCTCCTAGATACTAGACTTGACACTTTCAACAAAACAATATATCTCAATAATCGTACGTTTTATTCTAAATCCGAAACATATTCTAGAAACTAGATACAGAGATCTTTCCAACGGTATATTAACCGTCATCTGGATCATCTGGAGTCAACGGTAAACCGCAACACCATATGACAGTCCGAAACTGTCTTCGTGGACACGCTCTATAAAAACAATCATATCTTATGATCGGCATCTCTGATTTAGAATCCGAACCATGTTTTGAAAACTAGACAGAAAGAACTTTCTAGACATGAGTAGTTGGATGTCTGATTTATTCGGAGTCTTCAGGAAATGGTATTATATTCTGATTGGAATCTGTTTACCATTGATCGCTAACCGCCCAAATTTACCTAAACCGCAACAAATCTTTCGCGAACTGCTTTCCCACGTTTTCCCCTTGTTTTTCCCTTTAGACATACCATATAGGCTAGGTCATGCCTTAGAGGTGTTGTTCAAACGATTTTGTACTTCTTCTTCGGTGAAACATATATTTAATTTTGTAATTCCCTTATCCATTGTTTTGAAGATAGAGACTTAGGAGGCTGTTTGAATAGAGGAAATTATAAAAAATAAAGTTGCTTATTGTTTAGGAGAAATTGAAGAGATAGAGGCTGAAGAAAAAGATGAGAGGATAGAGAAAGATCGATGTCTAGAAGAATTCCGATTTTTCGAATGAAAATTACATAAAGGAAAAATAAATTTAAAAAAACAAAAAAAAATGTAGAAAAATATCATATAATAATTAGTAATAATAATAGGGTTTAATTATACAAAAGCCATTAAACATAGAAACTTTTAGAAATGCCAGTTCAGGAATTACACTTTTATTTTGCCATTACATGTGTGTATAATGACTATTCTGCCCTTGAATCATATGACCATTCTCTTTGTTTTTTTTTTTTTTTTTTTTTTTCTGAGACCAGAGTCTCTCTGTTTATTCACTGCGTCGTCTTGTATAAATGAGAAATAAAAAAATTTGTGTCTCGTGTACAGAGGTCTTATTCGCCGCAGATCCATCGACGTCAAGGTTACCGGGTAATTCCTCATATCACGGTTTGGGTTATATAATTTTGAAATCATGTTTCTCAAGTAAGAGAGTACTCGATTTGTATTGAAAATATCCTTGTACTTCGCCTAATTTGGTAGATACCCAGCAATCCCCGAAGCTTCCCCCAAAATCGAAGAACAATATAACTATTTCATTACATATTTTGTGATGTCATGTAGTGAATTATACAAAATCACTTAATTGAAAACGATGAAGATGGATGGGCACTTTTTTTTTTTTGTTGGTCAGCAACTAAGAGTTTTCATTAATATCATCCTGAAGAGGATTGAACCGAGAGTAGGGCTAAGGCCTGTTTTGCGAGTGTAACAGCATATACATTCTCTTTACGAGGGAATTTAGCAAAATAAACAACATCAAAGGAATTCCTAAGCTCTTGAATGTCTGAAAGAGTTCTGTGGAGTCCTAACAATGAGACTTTAGAGTTGATTGCCGTTATGAGTTGAGTCGAATCTGACTTGAATATGAGGTGCCGGAATCCCCGAAATCTGGCCATTATCATAGCTTCTTTGAGGGCCAGTCTTCGGTTCTCCAGGCTGCGTCTACTTGACAGATGGGAAGGTCGGATTGAGTTGAAGGGACTTGTGAGCGCGGATGGGCACTATCGTCCAAAAGTCAGTGCTTGTTTAATAGACATGGCAGAAGAAAACAAAGTGGTAAAATTAAAATATCTAACTCAAAAAATGGCAAAGCCCATAATTTGACCTTATAATAGTTAAGTGTTTAATTCCAAAAGAGAGAACAAAAATTTGATGAAATTGAGGGGAAAAAATGAACATCAATTTCAAGTCTTTTAAGTCAGTCTTGTGAAGAGGGTTGTGGTTAATGTTAGAGTTCTATTAAGTGAGAGTTTTTTTATATGATTGTTATTGTTCACATATTCTTTCTTTTACACAAAAGTATGTCAATTTATATTTTTTGTATTGACATTGGATATAAAATATAAATTAATTAACTAAACTTTGAATTTACTATTACAAATGTTATCAAATATTATGTTTTTAATCAAAAATGGGTTGATACGTTTTTATTGAAAGGTGAAGATTCTTACACGAATATTTTTTTCCAATTCATTTTCTTATAGAAGTTGATGTCAATGATTTATGGGTGATTTATACTATGTGCGGAATTTTAAATCGCGAACATATGTGAGACTCTTTGTTCATTATTAAAATAATAATTTTAATCATATGTTGACTTTTATAATACTACTTTTTGTTTTATTAAATGGTAAAAATATTATATTCCAAGATAAAGATAGTGCAACTCATGTTTTATAATAATGAAACTGTACTAATTTTAATAAGTGTATCAATTTGCATGGCAGAAGTATAACCCGTTCATGTACTAATTTTAGTTGTTCTCGAAATAACAACCAAAGGCAATGTTAAGTGTACTAAGTGCAACGGCTAGCAAAAACATTTCCGAAGGGGTGGTAACTCTGAGTCAAAGCATGTGCTTGCGGCCTAGTATTTTTAAAAATAGCCAATTTTTCTTGTATTTTTCTTTAATTTAGTGGTACAGTTGTTTAGTTCTTTAGTGTTTTAAATTTTTCTAGCTATATTTCTTGAATGTTTTAGCCAAGTGGTATAGGTGTTATGGTTTTTAGTGTTTGAAGTCCTTCTAGTCCTTTTTTTCTAGCTTGCAGCCTTTTAAAACTCAGGACCGGTTCTGTCAGAAGGTGGATATTACCAAATCTAATGGTTGGTATTATTTAATAGATATGAAACTGCAAAATTAGTTCGGTTAATAAAGTGTAAACCATGAAAAATATCACAAATTTTTATGTAGATGAGTATATTGTTTCTGCTGAGTAAACATACATGGAGATGAGTTGAGTTTTGATCCTCAAGTGTCTATAATTAAATGATTAAAAAAAAATTATTTATGGTATATGAAAAATGTTAATCAAAAATAATTATTTTTGTCAAAAAATAAAAATATCTTATTTAATCTATGTTAATATGAGTTTTCATACGCGGCTAAATCAAGTTGAAATATTCGTATAAAAAACAAAAATCATAAACCATGGTATTACCAACCTTTCCCTTTAAAATTGGGTCTATTCATCATTTAACTATTGGATATATGCTGATTTTTAAAAATCTACTATATACAAACGATTCAATTTTCTAAGAGCATGTGGCTTGTAAATTTATGAATTTTAAACGATATAATACACATGTAAAACACCGATTAATTATTTATAGATGCGATGTTCAAGAACCGGTACCAATGCATGGGATTTAGATAATTATTTATAGTATCTATTATCTAAGCTTTACGATATTTCAAAATCCTTAACAACATGTATGTTATGTTTATACAGATTGCATGATTCTTTTGTTTATATCTAATGGTCTTGTTTTTTTCTTTTCTTTTTTTCTTTTTTTAACGTCATTTGTTATCAAGTAGTAATGAATTATTGCCCTGTTTAATGAGATTTTTATTATTGAAAATTAATAATTATCCCTTAATAATTTACAACTTTTTTGGGCCAAAATAGTTTATTAGGGTTAAAGCCAAAAATCAAAAGTTACATAAAGCCTAAACCCAAAGATTACATGGATAAACACATAATTTACCTAATTAACATATGTTTAATCAAATCTAGGACTACATAGTAGGGGTGTCAAGCGGGCCTTAAGCCCGCGGGCCGAGCCCATATGGACCATAGACGGAGCGGGTTGGGCCTGNATGTGGTCTGCGGTCTGAGGCGGGCTAGACCGCAAACAATCCGCGGTCTTGCGGGCATGTCCGCATATAGTCTCTGTTAAAAGTTTTTTGTTAAGTTTCTAAGACAGACAGAGGGTTTACTTCTTTAAAACACACAAAGTTAGAAACCCTACTAATGTTAACCCTAATAATGTTTCACACGACACAAGGTATATGAATTGACGGTTATCAATTCTCATTTCTCAGAACACTTTGCGAGTCTGCGACTAAACACAGAGAAAAAGCTTGGTTTCATTCTCAATCAAGGTGA
>OVAF01000237.1:0-47958 GCA_900406245.1 Odontarrhena argentea | reverse complement strand
AAAGCTTTCTGATTAGCTTCTATGGAAGACGCAGAGCATAGGAGACTCATCGTTGATAACTACAAACTTACTCTCAAAAAGCTCAAAATCTGCCGAAAACAAGTCATAATTGGTCAAGATCCTTTCTAAAACCCTAACTTTCTTGTTCTTCGATTGCCTTAAATGTCTTATCTCTAGGTTCTTAAGTTTTGACGCTCGAGTTCCGAATATGAAAGTGACAATTGCGTTTTCTGATTCAGGTGTCGCGACTTTGGAACTTTCAAAGAAACTGTTTGAAGAAACCGAAAAGGAACTCGAACATTTTGCAGAAGTTTTCAATGCGGAACATGTTGGAGAAGTTGTGAATCCTCTTGGAAACGAACGATGTAAAATCCCTCAAACTTCACTTTCTTGATTTCGTGTGTTTTGAGATCACAATTCGTTTTACACAGATTCTGTTTCAGTTATCGTCAAAGGAAACGGAGGAAAGCGCTATATAGTGAATTGTTGTAACAAAGTGGATCAATCGAAGTTAGTTTCCGGAAC
Organism: Odontarrhena argentea; assembly: GCA_900406245.1. NCBI lineage: Eukaryota > Viridiplantae > Streptophyta > Magnoliopsida > Brassicales > Brassicaceae > Odontarrhena > Odontarrhena argentea. Next base: position 47,433 of record OVAF01000237.1, on the reverse strand, counting down.
ACGAGTCACTCTCCAAAGAAAAACTTCGACGATCTTGAGAATTCTTCCTCCTACGGTAACTTCTTTTGTTGATTTTCCGCTCTGTTGGCTTTTTTATGATCATTCTTTTTCGGATTTTTTTAGGTTAATCCAAAGGTTTATGATATGGTGTATCGAGCTCGTGGCGATGTTAGTTACTTGGATCTCGGTGGCTTATCTGATCAACTCAGAGATTTAAGAGAGTACATCGAACTTTCTCTCACTAATCCTGAACTTTTCGAACGAGTTGGAAAAAAGCCTACTAAGGTTTGGAATTGATGATTGCGGTTTTTGATTTTTGTACGCAGAAAGATTTGTTGTATTGAAGTTTTGTGTTGTGTAATTTAACAGGGAGTACTTCTTTATGGACCTCCTGGTACTGGAAAGACATTGTTAGCTAGAGCAATCGCTAGCAATACCGACTCAACTTTTATGGCGGTTCGAGTTAATTCACTCTTTTAAACTGATAGCCTTTTCTGTGGAAACATTACATTTTGGAGAATTTGGTTTGTGTTGTAGGTTGTTTCTAGCGCGATTGTAAGCAAAAACTTGGGAGATAGTTCATCGTTGTTGAGAGACATGTTCCGATATGCTCGCGATCATCAAGTACGGTTTTCTCGTTTTTTCTTCCTTACTTCTTGTTCTGTGTCTGTATTGTTTTCCTTATGATAAGCGGTTCTGTTCTTCTGGTTGAAAAGCCTTGCATCATCTTTATGGACGAGATTGATGCTATTGGTAGAAGTCGTTCCACCACAGGAGAAGTTACAACTAGTGAATGTGATGGACTACTTATCGAGCTTCTCTCTCAACTCGATGGATTTAACGAATTTGATAAGGTATATCTCTGTCTTTTATTGATGCATCCTATTGTAGTTTCGGATCAACCGTAGTTTAAGTTTTTATGACTTTTACATTAGGTGAAAGTAATAATGGCAACAAACAGACCTGACTTACTCGACCCTGCGCTTCTTGGACCTGGTAGAATCGATGAGAAGATTGAGATTCCGTTGCCTAATGGAGATACTAGAATGAAAATTCTCGAGATTCATGCTTCTGGTATAACTAGACAAGGAGAGATCGATTACGAAGAAGTTGTGAAACTATCTGAGGTTTGTCACACATACACGTCTTGTGTTTTTTTGTTTAAGCAAACAGAACTGTTTTTATTAAGATTGTCTTTTGCAGGGATTCAATGGAGCTGATATGCGTAACATTTGTACCGAAGCAGGGATGTTAGCTATATATGCAAACCGAGATTACGTTGTCCCCAACGATTTCATCGAGGTATTTTAAGTTTCTGCTGATAATGATGTTTAAATCTTTGACAATTTGTTGCAATCTTTCTCATCTTATGAACAAACTACAAACAAATTTTCAGGCTGTTATAAAACTAGGCGAAGCGAAGAAACTCGAGTCAAAGTGCCCACTACAAAGCTGATTTTTCGGAAAGAGTAAAGATCGAAAACATACAGAAGAGGAGGATGAAAATAACTAACAAATCCATCAAAAGAAGAAGAAAAAACATCAGTTTGAATCATCATTTCCTTCTCTTTGCATTGATTCATCTTAGGAATCTCCAAACTCCTCTCTATACATCTCTTATATCATTGGTTTCCAGAGTCGAACTCGAGCATTTATAAACCAATTTGATACCTTTGATCACCAATAAATACCATATCTGTCAAAATCTTGATGATAACAAAACTTTTTTTTGAGAAATATAGAATCAGATTTAGAGGAAGTTACTTGATTCCTGGAAAGCTCTGTTTGAGTTGCTAACTTGAGCTTCTCCGCATCATTGGAATAGCTGTTTTCAATTACAACAATCAAGTGTTAATTCTCCCAACATTCAATCAGGTCTTGAAGCTTCTTTTGTATAATAGACTCCTCTTACATTATTTCTATTCATAAAAGTTACAGTTTTATCCCAAAGTAATTATTTTGTTTGTTTGAGTTGCGTATTTTGTTAGTTTGAGTTGCGTTTAATATAAAAGTTAAGGTGCCCCAAGTCTCGTTTTGATAAATCTGAAGGTTATCGTTGTTAGCCTGTAAAACTTTAGGGGTCAAACTGATAAAACTTTAGGGGTCAAACTGTTGAAATTTAAACGTATGGGGTTAAAAGTAGTATATGTGTAAAATAGCGGGATTCAATAAAATAAAAGTTCTGATTCTTCAGTTATAAAAACCAGCGGGAAGTGGCTAACAGATTCGTAAATTGTTCTCATCTGCAAAAATCTTGTTGCAGAGAATCTTTACTTATTCAAAGCTTTGTGATTAGCTTCCATGGAAGACTTAGAGCAGAGTATACGACGCCTCACCATTAAAATCTACAAAGTTAGTCTCCACCAGCGCAAACTCTACCGAGAAGAAATCATAACTGGTCAAGATCTAAACCCTATCTTTCTTGTTCTTCGATTGAATTCAAAAGTCTTATCTTTAGCTTTCTCTGTTTCAGATAATGAGAGGTGGGAACTTTTAAAGTTAATTTTTGAAGAAACCGAAAAGGACTTCAAATACCTTAACACTACTCGTGCGGAACATGTAGGAGAAGTTGTGAATCCTCTTGGAAACGAACGATGTAAAATCTCTCAAACTTCACTTTCTTGATTTTGAGAGAGATCATTCGTTTTATACACAGTTCCGGTTTTTTTTCAGTTTCTGTGCAAGGAAGTGAAGGAAGACGTTATGTAGTGAATTGTTGTAACGAAGTGGATCAATCAAAGTTAGTTTCCGGAACCCGAGTCACTCTCAATGGACAAAATTTCACCATCTTGCGGATTCTTCCTCCTACGGTAACTTTCTTTCGTTTGATTTTTCGCTCTGTTTTTGTTTTGGATACTGATCTTTCTTTTTACGAATTTTATAGGTTAATCCCAAGGTTTATGATATGCTGTATCGTGCTCGTGGCGATGTTAGTTACTCGGATCTTGGTGGGTTATCTAATCAACTCAGAGATGTAAGAGACTACATTGAACGTCCTCTCACTAATCCTGAACTTTTCGAACGAGTTGGGAATAAAGCCTCCCAAGGTTTGGAATTGGTGATTGCGGTTTTTGATTTTTTTTTACGCAGAGATATTCGTTTTTGTTGAAGTTTTGTGTTGTGTAAATTAACAGGGTGTACTTCTCTATGGACCTCCTGGTACCGGGAAGACATTGTTAGCTAGAGCAATTGCTAGCAATACCGATTCAACTTTTCTGATGGTTAGCGTCTTTTAAACAGATAGCTTTTCTAGCAATACCGATTCAACTTTTATGACGCCTAGAGACTTGAGAGTTTATAATACTGCTTGCTTCTACTTTGGCAATACAAAATTTAAGAGAAATTGGTTTGTGTTGTAGGTTGTTTCTAGCGCGATTGTAAGCAAATACTTGGGGGATAGTTCATTGTTGTTGAGAGAGATGTTTCGATATGCTCGCAATCATCAAGTACGGTTCTCATTTTTTCTTCCTTACTTCTTGTTTTTGATCAGTATTGTTTCCTCTATTGACGACCTATTTTGTTCTTCTGGTTAAAGCCTTGCATCATTTTTATGGACGAGATTGATGCTATTGGTAGACGACGATCCACCACAGGAGGAGTTAAAACTAGTGAATATGATAGACTACTCATCGAGCTTCTCTCTCAACTCGATGGGTTAAACGAACTTGATAAGGTATATTTCTCTGTCTTTTATTTATGCAACTTATATTTTGATCAAAGGTAGTTCAAGTTTTCATGACTTTTACATTAGGTGAAAGTAATAATGGCAACAAACAGACCTGGATTTCTCGACCCTGCGCTTCTTCGACCTGGTAGAATCGATAAGAAGATTGAGATACCGTTGCCTAATGGAGATTCTAGAATGAAAATTCTCAAGATTCATGCTTCTGGTATAACTAGACAAGGAGAGATCGATTACGAAAGAGTTGTGAAACTATCTGAGGTTTGTCACACATACATGTCTTGCGTCTTGTTTAAGCAAAAACAGAACACAACTGTTCATTAAGAAATGGTCTTTTGCAGGGATTTAATGGAGCCGATATGCGTAATATCTGTACCGAAGCAGGAATGTCAGCTATACGTGCAAATCGCGATTACGTTGTCCCGGATGATTTCATCGAGGTATTTTAAGTTTCTGCTTATAATGATGTTTTAATCTTTGACAATTTGTTGCAATCTTTCTCATCTTATGATCAAACTACAAACACATATTTCAGGCTGTTATAAAACTAGGCGATGCGAAGAAACTCGAGTCAGAGTACACACTACAGAGCTGATTTTCGGAAAAGGGTAAAGATCGAGAACATGCAGAAGAAAGGATGGAAAAGACTAACAAATCCATCAAAGGAAGAAGAAAGACATCAGTTTGAATCATCATTTCCTTCTCTTTGCATTGATTCATCTGAGGAATCTCTTCTATCATTGGTTTCCAGAGTCAACCAATTTGATTGATACCTTTGATCACCAATAAACACAATCTCTATCAGAATCTTGATGATAACTGAATTTTTTTAAGAGAAATGTAAAGAAGTATATTTCAGTAACAATAAAGATCAAATCCTTTACAAGCTCCCACATATAATCCTTTTGTATAATAGACTCAAGTCTCTATCAAATTTATACTATTCATAAAAAGTTTCAGTTTTGCCCCAAAGTAATTATTTTGTTTGTTTGAGATGCGTTTAATCTGAAATTAAAGGTGCCCTCGAAGTCTCGCCTTCACAAATCTGAAAAATGTATGATGGTTAAACTGATAAGATTAAAACATATGGGGTTAAAAGTAGTATATGTATAAAATAGCGGGATTCAATAAAATAAAAGTTTCGGATAGTTCAGTTATAGAAACAAGCGGGAAGTCTAATAACAGATTCTTTAACTGTTCATCTACAAAAATCTTGTTGCAGAGAAAAGTTTCTCCTGCTCTTTACTTGTTCAAAGCTTTCTGATTAGCTTCCATGGCAGACGCAGAGCATGGGAGAGTCATCATTGACAACTTCAAACTTCATCTCGAGAAGCTCAAACTCCGCCGAAAACAAGTCATAATTGGTCCAAGATCTTTCTTCTTCTTAAGTTTTAACGCTCGAGAGTACCGAATATGAAAGTGACAAGCGTTTTCTGATTCAGGTGTCGCGATTTTGGAACGTTTAAAGAAACTGTTTGAAGAATCCGAAAAGGCACATGAACGTCGTGCACTAGTGTTGATTGCGGAACGTGTTGCACAAGCTTCCATGGAAGACGCAGAGCGCCTCACCATTGAGATCTACAGAGTTACTCTCAGCAAGCGCAACCTCTACCGGAAAAAAATCATTACTGGTCAAAATCTAAACCCTAACTTTCTTCTTCTTCGATTGACTTGTAAGTCTTATCTTTAGCGCTTTCTCTGATTCAGAAATGGCGAGGTTGGAACTTTTAAAGTTAATCTCTGAAGTGACCGAAGAGGACCTCATATACCTTAACACTACTCGTGCGGAACATGTTGCACAAGTTGTGAATCCTCTTGAAAACGAACGATGTAAGATCTCTGAAACTTCACTTTCTTGATTTTGTGTGTGTTTGAGATCGTTCGTTTTACATGGATTCTGTTTCAGTTGTCGTCAAAGGAGACGGAAGAAAGCGCTATGTAGTGAATTGTTGTGACAAAGTGGATCAATCAAAGTTAGTTTTTGGAACACGAGTCACTCTCGAAACACTAACTTTGACCATCTTGAGAATTCTTCCTCCTATGGTAACTTGTTTTGCTGATTTATTCGCTCTGTTTTTGTTTGGATTCTCATCTTTCTTCACGAATTTTATTAGGTTAATCCATTGGTTTATGATATGGTGTATCGAGCTCGTGGCGATGTTAGTTACTCGGATCTCGGTGGGTTATCTGATCAACTCAGAGATTTAAGAAACTACATTGAACTTCCTCTCACTAATCCTGAACTTTTCGAACGTGTTGGAGTAAAGGCTCCCAAGGTTTGGAATTTGATGATTGTGGTTTTGTTCTTTTTTGCGCGGAAAGATTCCTTGTGTTAAAGTTTTGCGTCCTGTAAATTAACAGGGAGTACTTCTCTATGGACCTCCTGGTACCGGGAAGACATTGTTAGCTAGAGCAATTGCTAACAATACCGATTCAACTTTTATGACGGTTAGAGACCTCAGTGTTATTATACTGCTTGCTACAATACATTTATGAGAATTTGGTTTGTGTTGTAGGTTGTTTCTAGCGCGATTGTAAGCAGATACTTGGGAGATAGTTCTTCGTTGTTGAGAGAGATGTTTCAATATGCTCGCGATCATCAAGTACAGTTTTCTCGTTTTCTCTTCCTTGCTGTTTTGATCTGTATTGTTTTACTTATGATAAGCTGTTCTGTTCTTGTGGTTGAAAAGCCTTGCATCATCTTTATGGACGAGATTGATGGTATTGGTAGAAGTCGATCCACCACAGGAGAAACGAAAAATAATAAATGTTTACTTATCGAGCTTCTCTCTCAACTCGATGGATTCAGCGAACTTGATAAGGTATATACTATATCTCTGCCTTTTATTCATGCATCTTATAGTTTTGATCAACATTAGCTTTAAGTTTTCATGACATTTTCATTAGGTGAAAGTAATAATGGCAACAAACAGACCTAAATTACTCGACCCTGCGCTTCTTCGACCTGGTAGAATCGATAAGATGATTGAGATACCGTTGCCTAATGGAGATTCTAGAATGAAAATTCTCAAGATTCATGCTTCTGGTATAACTAAACAAGGAGAGATCGATTACGAAAGAGTTGTGAAACTATCTGAGGTTTGTCACACATACATGCCTTGTGTCTTGTTTAAGCAAAAACAGAACACAACTGTTCATTAAAATTGATCTTTTTCAGGGATTCAATGGAGCTGATATGCGTAACATATGTACGGAAGCAGGGATGTTAGCTATACGTGCAGGCCGAGATTATGTTGTCCCAGATGATTTCATCCAGGTATTTTAAGTTTCTGCTTATAATGATGTTTTAATCTTTGACAATTTGTTGCAATCTTTCTCATCTTATGATCAAACTACAACACACATTTTCAGGCTGTNTTAATCTTTGACAATTTGTTGCAATCTTTCTCATCTTATGATCAAACTACAAACACATTTTCAGGCTGTTATATATAAAAGTAGGNTATAAAAGTAGGCGAAGCGAAGAAACTCGAGTCAAAGTGCACACTACAAAGCTGATTTTCGGAAAGAGTAAAGATCGAGAACATACAGAAGAAAGGATGAAACTGACTAACAAATCCATCAAAAGAAGAAGAGAAAACATTAGTTTTAATCATCATTTCCTTCTCTTTGCATTGATTCATCTGAAGAATCTCCAAACTCCTCTCTATACATCTCTTCTATCATCGGTTTCCAGAGTCGAACTCGAGCATTTATAAACCAATTCGATACCTTTAATCAGAAACAAACACAGAAAAATGATACAGTCACAGTCTTATTGATAACCAAAGTTTCAAAAAAATGCAAAATCAGATTTATAGGAGAGTACTTGATTCTTGGAAAGCCCGGTTTGAGATGCTAACGTCAGCTTCTCGGCATCATTCGGATAGCTGTTTTCAATTACAACAACCAAGTGTTAATTCTCCCAACATTTTACTACTTTTAAATTACTTGATCAACAAGAAAACTGACGGATGCAAGAAATGCTCAAAGAGCCAAGCTCGGAGACTAGCAACCGAAGTCTCGGGCAAGCCTCGGATTGGTTTCCAAGCATGTCTTTGAGGTCCCTGAATCAAACCGAGTCGCTGCAGCGATGATGAAGTGTTCCCATCAAACAAGCTGAGCTGTGACAGACCAGAGCTAATGATCTTGGGAGAATCTTGAGAGATGATTAGTCTCCTACGAAGAGAGTTGATCTGAGAGATTATTGCTTCTTGGAGACAACCGAAATGTCGAGTCATGGCTTGAAGTGCTAAAACGGTGTATACTTTGGATGATCCTTGTCCTGCTATTTCCTCAAATGAAGATGTCACTTGCTCCAGTTGATTGCAATATATGTCAAATCTTTCCTCTAACTGTTCAAAACCAGAGGAAGTAAACCGGATTTAACCGGAAAAATGTTGAAACTAAAACCAAAGATTGAGATAATTAGGTACAACAAACTCAGATTATAAATGTGACTGACCTGTTGCAACAAGTGCAAAAGCTTGGTGATTTTGATCTGAACCTCATGATTCTCAGGCAAAGACATGAAACCTGAGTTACATAGGTCGGATTTTATCTCAGAGGACAAGCCAAAACCGGGTCTTCTCCTCCCTGGAAACAGCTGTTGGATAAGAATGTCGTTGCAAAGCTCAACATCACTACAACCGATATCGATAACTTCTTCCACAAGGCATCGTACTGCCTTGAGGTATCTTGAATCCAAAGAAACACTGGAAAGAGATGAAAACTCATGTGTTACCCTAAACTCCTCCATCTTCTTCTACTTGGAGAATACCAAAAACTAAAAAGCTGTGTGAGCAGTACTGTAATACTCTTTTCTCCCCATATACATAAATATAAGTAAGTGACCAGTAAGCAATATAATTTTTTTATTTATAGTAATAAAAACATATTTTGTTTTATTCATTTTTGAAAAAGATTTTTAGTTGACTTGTAGGGAATAAAGCTTTTCAGAATTAAACCTATATAGAAAAAATAGATAAATTAAATTACTTGTTAATTTCTAGTTTATCCAAAGAGTAACAAAAATTAATTTTTTTAATAATAACATTGATATCATTTGTTAAAATAAGAAATGGTTATATATATATTTTTCAGCAAGACATTATATCTTTTGTTATTGTGTAACAGCATCCTATTACAATAAAAAAAAACAGATACAAATCTTTTTAGTACTGTTTATCTTTGACATTTTTAAAATACACTATTGAAGGAATATAATCGGTGGTCAAAGCTGGTTTTATATTCAATTATTGTGTTTAAGAAAAGCACTGAAGATTTTGAAATCACGAAGCACCTAGAGAGTAAGAGCCAATGCTGCAGCCTGTAGCTAAAGCACGATGAATAGTTACCTATATACCTCATCCTAATAATTAGTATATTTAAAGATTGGCAGACAAATAAACCAGTCCAAGATTTTTATTATTTTTTGTTTGTAAAGAACAGAAGAAAATGGAATGCAAAAACTGGTCCCTCCTCTCTGACCATATGATACAACAGGCTTTTGCATAAGCATAAATGCTTACTTCTTATCTTTGCATCAGTTACCCACAATCCCTTTTTGAGCTTCTAACTTTGTTGGGAAGTTCAAAAAACAAAAGAGAGAAGAAGACACACACATGCAAACAACAACAAATATTAAATTTTGTTTTCTACTTTTTTCTCAAAGAAAAAAAGCATTAATATCTACTCTTTTCTTATACCTTAATATAATATGCAAATTCTGTCACTGATTTGCTTTTATTGTCACTATATCAAATGTTGTTCTTACTCTTAGCACTTTTTAGGATTAGTTACAACCTGATATAATGATAGGGATAAACTATTTTTTTCAAAGAATCCCTGAAAATTGAAATAGGTTAATACAAAGTCAGACCTCAGAGTTGTAGAAGGCCGCATGTTAAATAAAAAGAAGAACGGTAAAATATAACTAGAAGAACTTGAACTCGAACCCTACACTAAAAAACATAACAACTATACCAACTAACTACAAAAATTGATCAAAAATAATTTTTAAAATAATAGACGAGAAGTACATGATTGTTTTGTTTGGAGTCAGAACCACCAATCCAAAAAAAGTTTTTCATTAGGGTTGTAGGGATTTATTAATCATATGAACGATCCTCATTTTACAATTTCCATCAGTCAAATTATAATGAAGAATTACTAATCATGTCTAATTATTTCTTCATATTATTAAAAAAGAAGAAACTACACATTTTTTCAAAATTATAATGCCTAGAGTTAATGAAAAATATTTTATACTAAAAACATGTTTCTTCACATTATCATTGAAAAGTTTAACCTCATTGAATGTCAATGTACAAAAATTTGGTAAAGAAGGGAAAAGTTTGAGGCGCTCTGAATGAGAGTGTGTTGGTATTATTTAATGGAATTTTCAGGGATTTTGGCTGCGTGTGGACCAGAAAGGGAAAAGGAACATGAAAACTTTAAGAGCAGTATGTGTATATATTCGTTGATAGTAGCTGCTAATTAGGACAACTCGTAGATGTTGATAAGACATGACTGCAACACATCTTCAACAAAATTTCTTTGCCTTTCTTCTTTAGGCACCGAATGGTGACATGATGTGCAGAATGAGCGGATTGTGGTTTGCGGTGCGGTTGAAATAGTAAAAACACATATTGTGGATTAGATGTAGTTTGTCAAAAACAACATAAATAAATGCGATTTGTAATAAAGTGTGAATGGTAACCAAAAACAAAAAAACACACTGAAAATCACAGTTTAATGTGCTCACCATTCAAGACCTTATTCTTACTTTCAATCCAATGGCCCTTCGACCTGTGAGTTGTGTGACCTATCCCTAGCTTCTATTTAATTTATTCAATTTTTATTTTATTTTTTGCTATAAGGTTTATAAACTACATAACTTTTCTTTTTATTAAAGTTTGGTCAACTTTGAGTAATCTCTTAGACTTAAGTTTATGTATTCAAAAAATTATATATTTTGAAAACTGACTCATACTTTTAAAAGATTGAATTGAAAACTATACATATAGTTACATTCAAATAACACGTACACAATTCACATCAGAGTAACGAGTAAGGCTTGTAACTTATTATGTAATTTTTAACTATATGACACATACATATATCTATTATGTAACAATTTGTATTTTTTTAATTTTTTAATTTTTTTTTTTGCTATATTCATTTTGTAATCTCGAACTGAAATCAATGAATGTGTTGATTGGCAAAACAAAATGCAACATATAAAGTGTTTGGATCTCAAATTGTATAACCATGAATTGTACAAAGAGTACTACAATCAATCCTGGAAGCTTTGCAGTTTGTTAGAAAACTTCAGCTTAGTCTGTACAAATACGTTAACCACTATGCTTTTGGTGTCTACTAGTATAATAGCTCATTGTATGCTAATGGTTTCCTTGTGTGGGTTAAGGTTTTCTACTGTTTAGTTGACTTTGGATTAACACTAACCTAAAGAGTGTTTATAAGTATTGTTAGTACCAGTCTCTCTTGGTCAACCCATTTGCATAATTCTTGTTTTCTCCAAAAGAACTACAACATTTTACGAGTCAAATCATAAGCCCAATCTTAGAAATGATACTATGAGATTCATTTAATCCAAATACACTTACCCTAAAACATAGGTTAAAGAACATCATTCTAACAATTACTGAATCATAAATTTGAAATCCCTTAGTCTAACCTTAATGAAAGAGGCAAAAGTACAATGAACAACCCCAAATCATTTGTTAATTTCATTACATGCACTCTTTTGAGTTATGACAATGTTCAACGCAGAAGGTGGTAACTTACTATTATACCCTTTGGACCCCTACAAAATCCAGCTGACACAAAAATAAACGGTCATAGATGTTGAAACCACAGAATCCTACACGTGTCATCATCTAAAACCGTCCCTCTCCCGATCTGAAAATCTGAAAAGAGATCGCTTAACAATCAGATAGGTCCCACCAATCTGAGCCCTCCGATTTCCTCGAGCCTTCCTTGTTCCTTCGTCTTCTCGAAACCTCTTGTTCAATCATCTCACTCTCAAAGCCATGACAAGTTCTGCTGCTGCTCCTTCTCGCAAGGTTCTCTCTCTCACTCACTCTCTAGCTCTGTCTAATCTATGCCTACTTCATTGACTTTGGTTTTGGGAATTAGGGTTTTTTTGACTCAAAATGTTGTGTGTTTAGGCTCTGAGCAAGATCGCGTGTAATCGGCTTCAGAAAGAGCTTGGTGAATGGCAGAGGAATCCACCTACTGGGTTTAAGCATAACGTCACTGATAATCTCCAGAGGTAACTCAATTTTTGGGATTTCAGAATCGCGAGAAACAAATTTGGGAATTTTTTAAATGTGAAATTTCGTGGATTACCACAGATGGATAATTGAAGTAATCGGAGCTCCGGGAACTCTGTATGAGAACGAGACTTATCAGCTTCAAGTTGATTTTCCTGAGCGTTATCCTATGGAATCTCCCCAAGTGAGTCAATACTTAGTTTAGTGATCCTAATTTCACAGATACTTAGCTGGATTGATTGATGCAAATGTGTTTTTTTTTTTCTCTCGGTTATACAGGTAGTGTTTCTTGCTCCAGCTCCTCTGCATCCTCACATTTACAGCAATGGCCATATTTGCTTAGGTACGTCTTCTCTTTTCTGCTCTTTTGGATTGCTTTGCGTTTGTCTTTAGCTTGCTGAGACGTTATATTAGGGTATTCGATGAACACGTAGCCCGTCTTATGAGTTTGACACGGAAGTATATATGTTCAGTAGTATCTGTTTCATGTTCTACTTGAGGGTGACACTGCCTAACATCGTAGCAACTATTTTCGCGTCTTGAACCTCTTCTATAGTTCAATATTATATCCGTATTTATATAAGATCATATGGTTCGTGTTGATAAAATGAATAGTGGAGATTCGTGTGCATTTTATTGTTCAATGGTAGCAACCATTAGGCCACTCCGGAGATTAATCTGATGTTCTGTTTTTATTCGCAGATATTCTTTATGATTCGTGGTCTCCTGCCATGACGGTGAGTTCTATCTGTATGAGCATCCTGTCCATGCTCTCAAGCTCGACCGAAAAGGTACCTAGACATCTCTCAACCTCGCAATTATGTGTAAACTATTTGCTTTTTGTTCTTTCATGGAGCTAAACCTTCCTCTGGCTTTGTTTGCAGCAACGACCAACCGACAATGACCGGTATGTGAAGCATTGTAAGAAATCTCCAAAGGAGACTAGATGGTGGTTCCACGACGACAAAGCATAAACTATCCATCGATGGAGACCATAAATGTATAATAATCCGAAACAGTCTCGAGGTTTGTTGTTTTCAACCGGGTTTAAACTGTGTCCTTGACCCATTTCGAAAATCGGTGGATGTAAAAGAACAAAACAATAAAATTTCACTAATTTGAATCTTGCTACTCTAATTTCTTAAAACCCTACTTAACAAAAAAAGACCCCAACCTAATCTCTCTGATGCTTCTCTATTAGGTCATATATATACATCAGGAAGAATATTTTATCAACTACTCCTTTCCCTCTGTTTTTTCTCTTGTCACCATGAAGCCGAAGACGATGAAGTAGACAACGACAAAGACGGATTTTGAAAGATTCTCTGACCAGTAGCTAGTATATGCCGCGGATCGAACTCGGCCTTCAAGCTTTGAAACCGATCCCATTTGTCCCCAAAATGATCCACCCACTCCTCTTGTGTTGCGTGGTGAGGAAGATACTGCTTCACATTGATCTTGGCTTGTTCACAAAACTCCAAAATCCGACGGTTCTGATCTTTCAAATACTCTAGCTTCTGAGTCTCTTCACCGTCCGATAAAGCTGATCTCAATAACGCCACCAGATAGAAAACTTCCTCGTCTGGCGTCACGGCTGAGCTCCGATTATCCCATCTGAATAAAAAAGAAAACACCCAAATTACGACACGTCAGACACGACAACATCTTCAATGTAATAAATGAAGTCGTTGAGATTGGTTTGGTTAATGAGTATCGGACAGGGACCCACCCAACCATGAGTTCTAGGAACTAAATTACAAACAAAACTCAAAATCTCCACCGTACGATTTTTAGTTACAAAAAAATCTCGACAACGAACCAAAACAAGAAAAGACGATAAGCCGACGATGCGTAATTATCAGTCTTAGCTGGGTTCGGTTCGGTACACAGAGCCCACACATATGGACAACGTTTTTCGGACAATCCCATGTTCCACGTGTCGATATAGTGTTATATTCAATGGACAAAACTTTTAATTTTTGGACCACTAATAATTAAAACCTCACAACAAGTGTAAAACTTTGCATGCATGCAAAACATATGATTATTTATTTCTAATGGTTCGTAATGTCCGAGAGATTAAACTTACTTGTCTCTGTTCATTGGATAGATGAGAATAGGACCACTAGTTTTATTCCCCAAAATGCCCTTGAAAACGCCTTTGTCGAAATCAGAGATTCTTGATTTCGGTACAAACAGGTTTAGCCATGGGTGTGGAACCTCCCACAAATTCTTAGACCGGAGTTTCAATTCCGCCTTGTGAACCCGGTCTAGAAAATCCACGTACTGCAAATCCGTCGTGAATACCGATGTCGGTATAAAATTCAATTTCTTCATCAAAATCTCTACTTCCTGTTAAAAATAGATATTAATTTAGTAAATCCGTAAAAGGAAAAATTAAAGACTAATAAAGCCTACCAAAACAAAGGATAAGTTAAGATTCCAAGAGAGTTGGTTTCATTATAATTTAGAGTAAAGAGGAATCATTATTTGGTGAGTGGTCCATGACCTTTGTCCACTTACTTATAAATTAGCAAACCATGATTAATTCGCTAGTGATAATAAACTTATGAAACGAAAAATTAAATTGTATTATTAAGTTCAGGTGGAAAAGCTAGATCTCTATAGATCCTCTCTGTCTTCTTGTTCATGTCTTGTTCCAAATAAATTTTTTAATTATAATATAAATTAAAGTCGACCACAACAAAAATACTATGGAGACCACCACACTTTCATCAATCATATAAACTAAAAATTCCTCAATAATCACATCCCGTTAAAATACTTCCAGATATTCATCATTATAAAAAGATGTAAACTAATTCTTTTCATAAATTAAATTATTATTTTTTAAAAAAACTGTGTTGTTACCTTATCGACTGTTTCGGAGTCGGAGTCGAAGTAGTTCTTGGTGATTTCAAGACAATACAAAACGGAGCCGTTAGAACTAACGGAAGAGATCTTAACGGGGTTACGTGGAGAGAAGAAAGAAGATCTCCAATTGTTGACTAAACCTTCGTCAACAATCACAAAACCTTCTACGTAATCGAATTTTAATTGACCATGCATTGATATTAAGTACTCTTGGTCTTCTGTAAACACCTTGAAACTTGAATACAATACTCTTATCCATCTCACCTGTCATAATTAATCACACCAACATCATTAGATATATAAATCCACTTATTTGAGGAATTTTATTACGTGACAACATCAGATCTTCATATAAAAATATTTACCCTTTGGGGAGCAGGTTCAAGAGAGATTCTTGCTCGTGTAATGATCCCAAATTGACCTAACCCACCAAGAACTCCATGAAACAGCTTTGAGTTCTCTTCTTCTGAACATCTCATCACATCTCCTTTACCTATTTCCATTTGAAGATTGTTATTAAGAAATGGTTTAACTAATTATAGAAAGTGGTAGATTAAAGATTGTAATTTACCAGTAACAACGTCGAGTTCAAGAACGTTACTAATCTGAGGACCATGGTGAAAAGCTTGACCACTGATCCCAGCATTGGAGAGTGTACCACCAACGGAGAGATACAAATAATCAGTCCATGACTTTGGTGCTAAACCATATTCCAAAGTCTTTTTCAACACATCCACCCATAACTCTCCACCCCAAACGTCCACATACATTTCCTCCGCCCTAACAACCGGCTCGGGGGTTGTCCCGCGGTGGTGGTTCATCTCAACCACCACCCCGTTCCCCCCGACCGCGGCCTGTCCGTTTATGGAATGGCCGTGGCCTCGGGCCGAGACCGGGAAAGCCGTGGCCGAGCCGTAAGATCTTCTGACTAGACGGGCCACGTCATCGGACGAGGATGGATGGAACAAGGCTAATGGCTTCTCCGGTGACTTTAACATACCGAAGTCGGAGGAGACGGAGGCTAAGTCGGAAGGATGGAAGGTGAAGTGACCGTCGACGTCTATGGCTCCGATGCGGAAGAGCTCGCTCGGACCAACGGCTATGATCAGCTCACATATCGCGAACGTCATTAGAAGAAAGCTTGACGTCATTTTTCAAGAATCAAGAAACCAAGAAAATCAAGAATCAAGATTGATTTGCTGAGAACACTCTATAAAGAGAATATATATATATAGAGAAGAGAAAATATGAATAATAGTAATAATAATAGATTTTATGGGGAAATGAAAAAACATATATCGGGGAGATCCTTGGGGGTTCGTGAGAGCTAACGTAAGCCCAGATTACACTTTGAAGATTTTCTGAGCAACATGCACAGATTCTTTTTTTTCGGTTTGGGTGAAAAAAGATTTGATATTACTATTATAATTCTATATAAAAATATTATTAGTTTTTGGTACAAAAATTTTCAAGTTGATGCGTTTATATGTGTGTGTCGAGAATATGAAGACAAAGAGGTTCGCTCTATTTATAGGACAAAGAGTTGTACCGGAGAAGATCACGTCATTTTCTTATTAACAAATTCATCTTTATTATCAACTAGATTTATGCCCGCGCTACGCTGCGGGTTTTTTTCTTCTAAAAGCTCCCATACGGAGGTTACAGGAATGAGTATGGAACATTGACTTGATGTTGTGGAAGGCTCGAGTCATGTACTTTTGCAGCTCCAACTTATTTTTTCCGCATCCCACATGAATCCTTAAATGCTCTCCACCTACTTGAAGTAACTCATTCCTACCTCTGCGTTTGTGTAAATATATCCGGAAGTATAATTACTTCTTTCGTCAAACAGATTGTAGTTAAATTTTAAGAGGTCTTTACCAAAGGTTTTTAGAGTTATTTATGTTGTCGTTGCATTACCTTGTCAACATTTGGATCGGGTGGATGGTTTGCTGCCTCTTCTATGAACTTTGCCTTCACATCTCTAGCACTTTCCCAGACCAAATATAGAAAGTAAAGAATCAATAAGTTTTTGAATCTATTAATATAGCTGGCGATTGATTTTACAAGTATAAGTTTTTGTTTTGTATAGGACACCACCAACAGCACAAGAGATAAGAATGTCCCACTCATGGATCAAAAGTTCATCCGAGTTCATTGCGTCTCCACTACTGAATTCATTGAGACTTACTATCACATCTTTATGTTTCGTAAGAGTCAGGATGTCGATACCTTCAGGGTTCCTAACTGCACCAATAATATCACTTACGGCAATCACTTTTCCACCTTTCTCGTGGAATAGCTTGGTCTCCGATGTTCCAACATTACCAAAACCCTGTCACACCAAGCAAATTTTTCAACTTCCTCTTTCCCCTATTTGACTAATATAACAGTAAAGCTTAAGATATGAGATTAGCTATTAGTTAGTCTGACCTGAACCACAAATGTCAATCCCCTAAACGATTTTTCGTACTCGGCAAAAAAAAGCTTTCGTGGCAAAGACTACATACACCGCAACCTGTAGCAGCTTCCCTACCAAATGAACCACCAAGATCCTACACCAACACAGTTCTATACACCAAAAAGCTCAAAACTTTGGTAATCACACAGACACATCTACTTAATCACCTAACTAATTCCATTATCAAGAACCACAAGAAGCCCTTACAATGGGTTTTCTAGAAACAACAGCAAGAGAATGACCTTGAAACTTAGAATACTTATCAAGAGTTCAAGTCATAATCTGAGCATTAGTACCAATATTAGGAGCAGGCACATCGACAAGATCATGAATCTTCTGTGTAAAGACACGGATAAGCCTCTCAATCTCACTTAGACTCAAACGTCTAGGATTACATCCAATCCCACCTTTAGCTCCACCATATGGTATATGAGCCACATTTGGATCCACCTTCACAAAAATACTCAAAATCGATTCAATTCATAAAACCCAAATTCGAAAAAAGCACGATTCAACTTAAAAAAAAAAATATATATATATATATTGAAAACCCAAGATGCAACTAAAAAAACCCAAATTGTAAAAACCCCAAACTCAATTGAAAACAAAGAATTCGATTACCAGGTACTAAGACTTTTTCTGACGCATCAATAGCAGGACGAAGAACCATACTCTGCAGATTGTTTCCCAACAAAGATCTTCCCTACACATGGATGTATCTCGCTAACAGCATCAAACAAATTTACTCAAAATCCTTTGAAATCAAAACTACATTTTCACAACCACAAAATATTTATGTTTCTACTAAATTCAAGAATAACTCGCATCTTCTTAAGTTGTTACAATATCAATATGATTCATGGAGCTAATTGAATCACGAATGTCGCTTGTCGTTATAAAAAATCGATTTACAAAAATGGCGAGTGAGAACAAAGCAAAAAAAAAAAGGAAATAAGGGGAAGGGGCGTACCAGAGAGGTTAAGAGTTTCCATTAAAGAAAGTGATACTGGAGTTTCAATTAAAGCTTGGGTTAAGAGTTCGGACAAAGGAAGAAGAAGAAGAAGAGGAGAGAGGAAATACGAAAACACCTCGAGTCACTTAAACTCCGTGAACCACCACCATATCACTCAAGCTTCTTCGATTTCTCCGACTATTCGAAGAAAGAGAGAGAGATCAAACGTTGCTAAAGGTTTTTGTTCTAACTTCGTGACTGCCAAATGAAATAATTGTTTTAACTTTTAAGATCAATGTAGTGTTGGGTCTACACAATGGTCAAACTTCACGATTCCACCTCATGCAAATGAAATGTTTTTATTGGTTTTCTTTAAATACAATTGCTGATGTCATTCAGGCTTATGTGTCAAGAGATGGTGAGACACAACTCTACTTTTATATAATATATTTTTTTTTATAAAGGACCGTGTGGTGATATCTACGTGTCAATGTTTATTGTTTTACTATGTGTATATGTTTCAGCAACACATTGAAGACCGACTAGTTTCGATTTTGACTTAAAATTCAAAATTGGCAGAGAATCAAAACTGCGAATATCAAACGGTTTTTGATATTATGGTTATTAAGAAAACGTGTTTTAAAGATATGTAACTATTGACTTGACTACTGAAAAATTAGTTTGTCTGGGAATAAAGAACAAAGGAAGGAGAAAAAGCAACCATCTATAAATAATTTTTCTGGCTTAGTAGTACATATAATAATATATCTGGAGGTATAATTTTCATCATAAATTGAAGGATCAATGTAATTTTTTATGTTAGTTGGGATAAATTTAAACCGAAATCTAACCAAATTAGAACGAGTAATGTAATTATAAGCGATAATATACTCATCAGAATTTGTTATCTAGAGGTCGTCCGAGTGTCGTTACTGTGTCACTTCCTAGATTCGAACCTAACTTCAAAATCGATTTCATTAGTTGATAGGGTTATCTACCAAATTTCAGTTAGGATAATTATATTTGGAGATTATTAAAGTTAAGAGTTTGAATTATTATTTCTTTTTTTCTTTCAGAAAACGTATATATATTTTTATTAAAAATATATTATAAGTAAAAACATATTACAATTTGTGAAAATGATATATAAATAGAATTCAACTGTAAAATCAAGAACAATAATAGCTTTGGATTTATAGAGTCATGGGGGAGGAGCATGGGATGTATGGGAAGAGGTAGAATGAAAAAACGCCACGTGGATATTCACGTGGGAGAGGATGAGGTCACACGTGTGTAGTAAAAGAGTGGGGTCCATATTTAGATACGGAGAATCATTGTGGGCCTTTTGTCTCTCCTGAGAGATGAAGATCACGTGGTGACTTATTATTTACTTGCACGGTAAAAAAAAGAAAAATGGAATACTATTATATAACAAAAAGAAAAAGAGAGAAAAAAATTGACACAGAAGAAAAGTTAGATTCTTCTTCTGCAGTACCTTGCAGTTGATAGATCCTCACTTTGGCTTCATCGAACATATATATATATATTTACATTTTTTTTCTAACCTCTAAATCAAAATTTAATTTAGGGAAAGTAAGGCAAATTGGCAGTGATTTACATAGAGTATACGAATGTGTATATATTTAGATGTATAATGTTTTTTCTATATATTTTTATCTAAAATTGAATTATTTCGAATCATGCAAAGAAAACAGTTTACTGAAAATCAAAATTAAGTAAAAATTGCCTAGACCTAATATAAAGTAGGAGAGACTTTAAAATACATTTTCTGCTTCATCCTTTTTTAAAAAATAGCTCTTTTTGATTTTCTAAACTATATCAATTTTTATCTAAACTACCATTTTATTATTTTTAAATATTATATGATGTTGTATCTGGTTTTAAAGTTTAGGATCTAGCATTTAGAGTTATAAAAGGTTTTAACCTCTAATAAATCCTAAATTACTAAAATCTAAATCTTAAATATATACTAGTTAATTTTCAGATTTACCTCCAACACAAGAATCCGCCTCTGCAACAAAATCAAATGTAAAATACGAAAAAATACTATTAACAAAAATTATTTCTATTGTATACGAAAAAATTAGGTGGCTTTGATCCTTTGGATAACAATATTAGGATTTTTTGCTTGGGGGTTTTATGAAGAATACCACAATTTTTTTAAAAAATTGTATTTTTGCCACAAAATTTTTAATATTAGGAGAAAAATCAATTTTGAAGCCTAAAAATGAACCCTAAACCCTAATGCTGTACCCTAAACCCTGATAGAAAATTCTAAACCCTAATATGAAACCCTAAACCCTAGTGAAAATGCCATAAACCTTTAAAATATGAAAAAGTCAATTATAAACCCTCAACCCTCAACCCTAAACCCTAATAATAAATCCAAAACCTTAATGGTGAACCCTAAACCCTAATAGGAAACCCTAAACCCTAGTGAAAAATACCTTAAACCTATTCAAAATGGCAAAATTTATAAAGTTATAAATGTAATGGCATTTTTAACAATGAGTTTTATAAGAAGTGGCTTTCTTATAATTAACTCTTTCTTTGCTTGGATCATGCTCAATTAGGTGGCTTTGATCCGTTTTGATCATGCTTCATTTTTAGTTGGTATTGTTGCTTTTGAGTTCACAATAGCTCTGTTTATTATATTAGATCTAGATTAAATCTAATCTTTATATGATTTCTTATGGTCATTTCGGCATTATGTATTATATTTTGTTTTTGTTTTTGAAATATTAGTATCTTATACAAAAAATTTGACGTTTAATTAATAAAAGATCTACATGAATTATAGTAGGTGAGGTCAAGTATGGTTTAACAAGAATCGACTCCGTACCGTAAGTAATTATTACTTTTAAATTCGATTTTGGTAGCTACTCTTCCTCAAATCGATTAATATAATCATTATATAAAATGGTGCGAGAATATTACCTCTAATTTTTTAGAAGTGAAGTCACTTAATATACCTCTTTTTTCTTGTATGAATAATGAGGGGAATCTAACGCCTAGCTAGATTTGATAATAATTAGTTTGGTGAGTTTGATTTGGTACAATATTTTTTTATTTTTCTATGAAGAGCAAGTTGGGATCTATTTGATGCCAATCCAAACATTAATACCTTTGCACGATAATAGAGATTGATACGTTTTACCAATTCTCTCAAGACTCATTATTGCCAACTTGCTCTTCTCATGCTCAATAATCAAATCATCAATATGACATTTCTATTTGTGTTGTTGATTCGTGTGAATATGACTAAATCCAAAAATAGATTATGGCCACTTTTTCAACAAGATTTTTTTTCTTAATGTACAAAATTTAAATCTTTAGATTCTATAGGGGTTTTTTTTGGGTGAAAATTCATAAATGCCACCATTTTTTCAAAAAGCTGCTTAAATACCACTTTAACACTTCAAACCTAACCCCTAAATATGAATTAGTTGATCCAAACCCAAACCCAAAAAATATAAGATATGAATCCTTAAAAATCATTTTTTGTATTTTTGATATTTTAAAATTTTAAATATAAAAGTTATTTTTAGAAAATGTCGTATTTTAGAAACTTTTTTTTTAAATGATAATATTCAAGGGTATTTCTCTTTTTTTTTTCCTGCAATAAGAAAAGTTTAATCTACAAGATATCATACCAAAAAAAAAAAAAAAATCTACAAGATAAAGTTTTACAAATTAATTTTTCGGTAAGAACATTAACACAAACCATTAGATTACAACTCATGGTCTTTCAAATTAATTTTATAATTGTTAATGTAATACGTTTAAACACAACCCTAATCAACTGGACATAAAATTCTTATAAAAAATTATGGAAAATTGTAATATATATATATATATATATTTATGTTCTTTATTCTTTGATAAAATCAATTATAATATCTAACAAAAATAAAAATATAGTACTTCAATTATTTTATCTCACTACTTAAATAGTCTCGGTGTTCTTTAGTTTTTTTTTTTTTTTTGAAAGAAAAATAATTAAATTCGTGTTCTTAATTAAAGTTCATATATATAAGTTTATAATAGCACATCATAGTGACCAAAGATTAAAATACAATTTAGACAGAGATGAAAGTTGATTACATGTATGTAATCCATAATCGTGCCAAAACAGCTAGAGTTGCTATGCGACATTAGAGGCAAATATATGTATATATATTGTATCATGTATGTTACTCTTTACCACATGTATTATACCCCATGATGTATACGGTTTTTGGCATATGTATACATGATGTATATGATGTATACATATGTGAAAAAGGGTAAAATAAACAGTATATCTTGTGAAATTTGATGTATTATATTTTTATTTAATTTAGTCATTTTGTGAACAATATCCATATTGAAATTTGTGAAAAATGAAATGATAACGATATAACGAAATTTTGTGAGGACGCAGGTGGGGGCCAACATGTCTCAAAATGTATAAAAATAATTTCTTACAAAATATTGTTATAGAATTTTCTGTTTCAAAATGTGGTATTTAAGAGTGTTTTTCTATTTTTTATTATGTACATACTGTAACTTTTTAGTAATCCGTGATTTGAACTATTATATATGTACTTCACTTCACTGTTAATAAATCGGTCCAATGAAATTGTTTTGAAAAATTCCAAAAGACAACACAGGAAAATAATTCAGAACGATGACTTTTTGAGAAAAATAATATTAATATCTTCCAAAATAAACAAATGCGAAGTGACAATTGCACAGTGTAACATGTCTGCGTGAAGGAGAACAAGAAACCATTCTAGAATTTATAATGTTCCATCTTGAAATATGGTCCATATATCCATATCTTGATTTTTTTTATTTTTTTTTTTTATCAACGATCCATATCTTGATTTCGATAATCATATACTATCTGGTTGATCCGGATATGCTGTGAAAAAAATGCTTTAGCACTTAAAAAAAAAAACTATGGCCTACATAGCAAGAGAACAAAAAATGTGTGAATATTCTCTAGTTTTTTTTTTTTCAATTAACTTTTTATTTAAATTTAGAAAATAGAAAGTCGACGGAGTTAAATCAAACATCCCAAAAACAAAACCGACGAAATATATTTGTTTTCTAGAATCAAAATCCTATGCACTGGATATAAATTTTTTTTCTCAGGTTTATAACAAGATTTGTTTTGATTCTACAATGCTTCACTAAGACTAATATTTATTGGGGTTTTTTTTAATATAAAATATAGAAACTCTGACAGAAAAAACTGGTTTCTAAAGAAGAATCAAAGTTAAATGATCGGACCAATTTGCAAAAATCTAACTGAAAAAGAATTATAATCAAATATAAATTAAGAATCTTTCCACTGCTGTTTATCTAATTCACCGACGGCTATAAGAAGAAACTTTGTGGCCCTTCCAATAAATTAGTGATTGGAGAAGAAGAAATCTCGACGATAATGGATATTATATTAAAAATGAGTTAAATTATGTTTAAACCAAAAACAGTCTTTGATTTAAACTTTTTACTAATCAAACAAAATTGTTTTTGTGTCTCATTTTTTCTCTGGAAATTATAGAATGATTTGATACAAAAAGGTAACTAAACAAAATTTGTTTGATTTGTTATGACAAGAAAACCTAAATGTGACATATTTATTTATTTATTTATTTGTGTGACATATTTATTCATTCAAACTATACAAATTTTTGATAAATCCAACCATATATATGCCTATGCACTATAGTACTATTGGTGGTTCTTTGTGTGGTGGAGAGAAAAAGGGTTTAAAAAAAAAACAATTTGTTATGCTTACCTCAAAAGAGGAGACCGCCACATTATTACGTATTTCCATGAAAAATAAATCTATTGGTTCTTTCAATAATTTAGTATAAAATTACTCTCCAAATCGAACAAAATCCAACACTCTGTAGTACGCAATATTCCCTCTCCAAGCTCCTAGATTTATATGCTCCTGTTAAAATATCACCACTAGACCCTTTTATTTTTGTGGTTCAAAACCACAGCCTCGTTTGTAAGGTTGATCAGCTTAATTTCTCTGGTTTCATATATGTATTTATCTTAATCTTTTCATATTTAAATATGTATATAACGAAAAAGTCTTTTGATCTACACCACTACTGTTTCTTATATATATCACAATAATGTAATCAATTTTTGTGGTCTGCTTAATGTGAATTCGAATATAAAAATAAAATTTACTTAATAAGATTTTGGTTTATGCCTGATTGGTACGTAAGTTTTCTTTGCCTTAGCGATTATGTTTATTTTCATGCTAAATTACTATATGTTCATTTTCAAAGCAAAACATATTTTTTTAAAATTTTCACTGGAAATCAGGGTTAAATATAAACAACTAAACTTTTGTTAATGTATTACTCTCTGGATTTGTTTAATTTCAAATTCTATTTAGAGGCCTAGGTTTTTGTTTGACTTTATAATTTAATGAATTATTTTTTTCTTCTGACTTTACCATTTAAGACATGTAGTAGAATATATATAATTTGTTTACAAGATTAGTTTCTCATTAACAACTTTCATTAAATTGGAAAATTTTCCATTTACACAATAATATGTTAGTTCTTCAACACAAGATATATAATAGATATGACAAATCAAGTAGATAATATAAGAAAGAGCGAAAAATGATCTTACGTACCGATTCAGAAGTATTAGTGTTTGTATGAATGCTGCACCCATATATGTTTTTAAAATATAGTATAGACTTGCTGCCCAAAAAAAAATAAAGTATAGACTAATTTCATTTGTATTAAATACATAATTCTTACATATAAGTATCAAACAATCAGACTTTCATTTATTAAAAACTCAGCATGCGTGTATATAAAGGTTATCGCCTAAGAAAAAAATGCAAGAGCCAAAATCCTTTGGATCCATTAAACCTTTTTCACCTATTTGCTGGAATGTAAAGGTTACCGTGTGTTTAAAGATCTTGTTGACAAATCTCCGTGTCTAAAGATTTTATGGTTCCACTTGCACTAGAACCATAAATTGAAATATATACTTTTATGAAGTAGAGTTGTATGATGTGGACATATATGAGAGAGAGATTTCAATTTTTCAACTAAAGAAGTTGAAGGAGAGGTCGTAATCAAACGAGAAAAATGAGAACGTATAGTGGAGATGACCTAAAAGAGATACATACGTATCGACCTAACACTACTCTTCTCTCTTCACATCTCAATTCTCTTTTCCTAATTTATTATTCTTCCATTAGTGTATTCTTACATCTAATCCTTGGAAGTACAAAATTATTAGACTTTTGTTTTCTTTTTGGGTTAAAGAGTTATATAAGTAGACTTGTTCATCTTTTTTACTAGCTAAAGTTTTCGATTATTGGTCTTATAAATCCTCTTTTTTCACGTCTCTTTTGTTTTTTGTATTTTTATCTATGTTTGTATAGAATTTAAGTATGCCAAACGTCACCCATTATTTACAAATTCAACATAGTCTTTATTGATATATGATTCAATTTGTCATTATAGTCTCCACTTGAATTATGTTTAGTCACAATCTAGATTCAACGTCCCATACATATATACTTCTCTATCATATAAAGTTTAAAACAAAGTTTAGTTTTACCTAGGAAATGTTTCTTATAAATTTTTTTCCATCCATATTTAATTTATATTTTTACATTATTAATTTGAAACGTCATTTCTCCAAAATGTATCTTATACCCATTTCTATTCAAAAATGATGACATATATTTTTATTTGAAATGTTATTTCTCCAAAATTAATTTTATACGCATTTCTATTCAAAAAAGACGACGAAAATACGAAATAAATCTCTCTCTTATATTTTAGACCCAAAAAAAGTATTATAAGTATATATTTTCTGAAAATGAACGAGTTAAGAACACCATCATATACACTTTAAACACTTTTGCTCTAAAGTCTAAAACACTGTGCCTCGTCAATCCTTTATTGCAACTTATTAAATTATGCCTTTGGGTAAAAGAACGACGCGAGTATGTGTAACTTTATAGTGGCATCATCGTGGGTTCCTTTTTAAGTTTGAAACCATGCATCTTTTCTTTTTAAAATCAGTCTCTCAGCAGCCATATAAGTGGTTAAGAAATTTTTATGCATAATATATACATAAGTTTTATAATATTGAACGGACCTTATTATGTTGTAATGTCGAGTTTTTAGTTAATTAGTGGACCTTACACACAACTGTCACTTACAAGAATTTCTTTTTTTTTGGTTATGAACCAAACATATCCACCTTTCCCATGCAAAAAGTGTCCCATACATGATTTAGTTTGAATTTTTTATATTAAATCCGATCATTTTGGTCAAGATATTATTCGCCATCAGTGAATATATTTTTCCTAGATTATATACATATATATATTCAAATTCAAGTTAGGTTTCTCATAAAGCTAATGACTTATTAGTGTCCGTAATATATATATTTATCTTGATCACTCTCCAATCCATTGTATTGCCCTTAATATTTTCTGATATGATTTCTTGTAGATATTATATTAGTTTTATAACCGTTGAAACTATTCAAGGAGAAACGCTATATTCATCTATCGATATGTTATAGTCGAGGTTTTCTTTTATTCGACCATCCATATTTTTTTTTTGGATTTTTAGTCATAATCTCTTCCGTATTAACTCAAGAAAATTGATATAACTTTTAAACTGTAAATATTCATCTCAAATACATTATATTTAGTAAAAAATTAGTTCAGTTTAGTTGATTTTCTCATATTTATATACAAAATTTCAATTAAAAAAATTAGATTTGACCAATTGTATTCCACGGTCTTTATTTTTATTGGTAGATTTGATTTTTTTAACAATAAATGATATTTTAGTATTGGAAAAAATATACATATTATATGGAGTTTTTTAATTTGGGTGTTTTTTTGTCTTAAAAATCATCTAACATCGAACATAGGGAATAAAATTTGAGACTATAAAATGTTTGTGTTAGGGTTATTAATTACTCATTCACACCATTGATAACTTTTGTTTATTTTTTTTTTTTTTGTCAATGATAACTTTTNCCATGGGGGTCCCAGGCTTCGCCCAGACTAATCCCACGAGGCCGACGGCAACCCGCGTATTCTTGAGATTTAACTCTAGCCCCGGTGGCCACCGCGGATCGAACCCAGGGAGCGTATTGGGCTTTGCCCTCAACTACCACTGGACCACCGCTGAGTGGTTTAAAACTTCAGATTTCATTCTTCTCTTTGACGTTTTACAACTTCACAGAAATCATGACACGATCATATATTTTACATGGTATATAATACTATATCATAGATGAAGATGTCAAAAGAGATAACGTATACATAACAAATACGTAGTTCTCTGAAATTATAAAGTTATATATAATCGTGAAAGTAATAAATGGGTGGATAACTAATGTCACGTGAATTAAAGAGAGAAGTATATAAATTAAAAAACAGAGATTCGTTAAGACTTTTACAAAAGTGAGAGCGACAGAGCCAACTTAGTGATATGAGTTCCCAAACACTTTTTTTCTTTCATGCTCATTTACAGCTCAACTTTCTCTTTTGTTATTGTATTTTATATAATTTCAAAAGACATTTTTTAATGTAATTAATCAGATTCTGTATCGTATATTTTGAGCATTAGCCGCATCTACAATATGGTTTCATAGTTGGAAATGCATACGTTTTAAGGATTTTTTTCATGGTTCGTGATGTACATTAGCATTATTAAAGCCAAGTATGATCCAATTGAAAAGAGATAGGTAAACGAGTAAACAATTTTTTGTGATAACACTTTCGGTCATAATTAGTCCCTCTCATGTAGTTTTTCTTTCTTAAATCCAAACTTCTGTTTTTATTAATTGAAAAGGTGATGATTAATTATAACAAAATAACCAAATAATTTAACATTCTTAAATCTGAAGTAGGAGATGAGATAACATTTTGAAAGGCAGGCATGCGCCAATTAGTTCGATGAATCCATCTTTTGGATCACTAGGTTTTTCTTGTTAATTAATAAAAAAATTCGAAAGAGGCATCCTCTAATTTTAATTAGAAAGAGCTAAATCATTTTTTAAAAATCGTCATGTACTTTAGGATTTTTAAAAAAAAAAATTTGCTAACAACTTTAAGATCAATTTTTCACCACTACATGTTTTATTTGGATTATTAAGAAAATTTACATATTATATGACAATGGTTACTACTTAATATAATATGTTTTTTTTTCCTAAGTTATTTTAGTTGTCAAAAAAAAAAAAAAAAACATATTATAGTAACCATTGTCATATAGTATTGCAACTCATATGGATTGGTACATACTCGGAGAAAAACAAAAATCAAACTCTAAAGTGAGTCTCATTTTCATAACTTAAGATCAAACTCTAAAGTGAGTCTCATTTTCATAACTTAAGATCAAACTATACGTAACTCTACATGTTTTAACGTTACTTTGTACGTTAAACATTACCTATACGTAACTTATACGTGGTAGCTAGTTAAGTGGGTGTGAAAATAATAAATTCAAATGGGAAAGATGAAAGAAATTAACAAATTTGATTGGGACATTGAAGATATGGAGCCAAAGAGATTTGATTCGAGATCTAGATCTAGATCTCGGTACCATTGAAGATCTTCACTATGTCTGCCTAAAAATGGTACCGTGGGCAGCTACCATTTTACACGATACTCTACACAAATTTGGCAAACTATTTTTTACCCTTTGAAATAATCGAAGAGACGAGACGTACCATATATTCACATAATTGCTTTGCTGTTTTTCTATATATATATATTTGATTTTGGATTATTAGCACCATATATATTGATCACTATATCTCTTTATATAATGATGATCTTCCTATGAGATATTTACTTGTTATTAAGCTAATTTTTTTTGTAATTGTGTAGAACGTAAACTAACTCACACAATTTTATGACTTCAAAAGCACCAAACCAAATGCTTTATTCTTTCTTTTGGGTCCAAAGCCAAAATGCACAATTCACTATATATAACTTTTATAGNAATTTTTTTTTTTTTTTTTTTTTTTTTTTGGATAAGGATAATGAAAATCATTTTTTTAGTCAATTTGATACAAGTTACATCTAACTGGAGTTATATAATCCTGAGTCTACCATTAGATCATTTTTTTTTTAATTTTTTTTTTTTTTTGTAAATGTTATCTACCCTTAGATCATAGCAACTAATATTTAGTATATGCGCTTTACTCCAAGAGCTCACAACAAGTGAGTTGATGAAAAATCAACACTCAGCACATCCAAAGCTTTCAAATCGGTTGCTCCAAAAAAGAAAAAATCGATTTCGCCCGAATAAGCTCGAGTGTTTTTGGCTTACCTTAAACCCTTGATTCTATTTATTCTCTTCATTCAAAATCCTTTCGAGGATCTTCTTGTAATCATCTATAAGACAAACTTATTCCCCAAGTTTATTCTTTTAAATAATAACATTTGAGATATATTTTTTCGCACCAAACCAATCTATATCTCAGTCTCTCTTCAGTCATGTCACGGTTGTCACCTCCCGCGTCCTAGATCACACCTTATGTCCGCGGTGCACTTCTAGATATAGTCGACTTCACATTCCCAAAAATCACGAATAATTCGATTTTTTTCAATAATTACTTCAAAGTGTGCCTAAATTAACACTTTAATTAGATATCCATTTTTTTTTTTTTTTGTTACTTTAGTTTTATCAAATCTTACTGAATCATTTACTGTATGAAACTTGCATGTACACATTATTGGTTTAGTCGTCACCCTTATTTCTTCTTTGTCTCTTAAGAGTTAAGGTAATCATAGATTATCTATCTAATTAGGAAAAATAAAATTTAAGAACAAAACACATAAAAACAAGACTAAAACATCTTATTTTGTTTTTGAAAGAAACTATACAGCCATTGCCACTTGCTGTCTATATCTACAACTCAAAAAATTGTAAAGTGGGAATCTTGTCGAAGTTGCATTATAACTTCCACTTAAATCCTACATAACTTATTAGTTTAACTTACTTAGTTGAGTGTTTGACCTGGATCTCTTGCTTTGGCCAATTATTGAGCCAATCAGCACGTTTGAATTCATCTATAACAACACTATATATATACATTATATTCAATATTATTTTGTTAATTGTGTTATCTTTGAATGTGAAAACGTAAAAACTTTCATCTTGTGACTTGTTAGGGTCATCAATCATCGTGAAGGGGACCTTGTGTTTTCCAAAATTTATGTTTATGTTTTATTAAAGAAAACATAAAAATTTTAAATAGTGTTTTGTTCTTTTTGGTTTCCCCTTTTTCATTGTCGACGTGAATTGAGAGTTTTGGAATATATATACTCAATTGATCAAAATTCAAAGTTTTGGACCAAACCTAAAACCCAAAGCCTCCATCAACATCACATTTTGGCCAATCATTCTCTCAAAATTAATCTCGAAAGTCTTTATAAAAGAATAATAAAGTGTAATTTGTTGAATCATAATGTGGACTTTTATGATATGCTTTTTCCCAACACATCACATTTTGTTTGTCTTCTAAACATTTATTCTTTAGATTCCGCCAGCACAAAAAATCTGTTTACATATGAGGTGTTTCCTGGAGTTTATATGTTGTGTGGTTAAAATTTTGTTGGAGTTTAATATAAGTGATGGGAATAGATGTAGTATTGAATGATATAAAATATATATATATATTTCGAGGAACAAAACTAGTATAATATCAATTTGATCTAAAGGTCACAATTTATATACTGTATATACACAACTTTAATTTGATTCAACTTAAGCAGTCGATTTCATTTAGACAAATCACCTCAGGAGCAATCGCGGTTAATGAATACCTAATTAATAAGTACATGAGAACACATCCCAAATGTCGTACATGTGGTGTGACCGAAAAATGACCAAGAACTTCTAGTTCAACTAGTAAAAATATCTAGGCAAAATTTAGAGGTCGCCGATTCGAATAGACAATTAAGAGATGCGATCATATAACATGCTTTGGTCCCCTGCTTAGAAAATGTATATGAGTCTTGATCTAAAACCTTTAAGTATTTCAAAAAAAGGACGATGAACCATACGAGCATTCCTCCACTAAAATTCTTGATTGTGCTCAGGTCCATCTATTTATTAAAGTTGGCGAAGCGTTAGTGTTAGGGAACATAATGTAAAACAAAAATAGAATCAAGGGAACATAATATAATTCATATTATATATATTTATTACCGGTTATATTCTTTTTATTTTATATAAAATAAAACCTAATTTTCTAGTATATATAATTAAGGAGTTCTATTTCCATCTACAATGTCCACATCATCACTAAAATAATTATTAAGCACTAACATAAATATATATTAGTCTACAAAATGAGACTCTACAACTGATATTCTCTTAAAAAATATTAAGAGTCCCTTCAAAAATTAATATTGACAGACATACAACACATTGATTTTACTCATGTTATATTATTTTATTGTTAAGAATAACAACAAGCATAAACTGTGGCTCCATTTAAAAGAGAAATCATATATTTAAAATTCGTTCTTATAATATAAGCAATATTTAATTAGCAAAATATGAATAAAATGTAAGGAATCTATACGAAAAATATGAAGAGTATATAAACATATTACATGATACTTCAATTATAATCTATTAATCATATATATATAAGTAGGAAATTTTCTGTCCATCTAATAGTTAACTTAGTGATGAAATGGATCAGACGTAAAGGGAGTCACAAAGATTGAACTTTAGATAATTGCGTTAAGAAATTGTGTTTACACTGAAACTGAAAAAATAATGAAAACATGCTAAAATTTACCGTGGAGGTGATAGTGGTCGAAAGTTGACAATGGTTATTAGTAGTAGTATAAAACATAACATTTGATTACTGATCGTCATTTTTTATACTATTTTCACTGTTTATAATAGAAAATGAAATGAAGTGAGTGCTGAAGAATTGGTGATATTGAAGAGCCGATCAAGGGACAATCTCTTAAAAATAGAAGGGGACTAGCAAATGGCTCTGCTTTTTTAAAGCCTTTGTAAAAACTATTTTTTGTTTGAAATTAGTTTACAACCTATGCAAAAACTTTGAGATGAGACTTCCTCTGATTAATTCTTCTACGAAAGCGATTATGAGTTTTGTAATCTTGTTAATCATTAATGTCGATTGAATTTGAATAATAAATGTTTTGTCGCAACATTAATTGGACAAACGATTCTATATACCACGCGCCTTAAACTCGTCTTTATCCTACTACACTAGATTTTAATTGGTCTTCTAATCTCCCAATTGATCTAGTGGTTCTCATTTTAGTATATTTAAAATTGAAAAATCTTTTTGTTCTTACAAAATGTCTATTTTCATCCCGACCAAAAAAAAAAATGTCTATTTTCATGTACGACTCTAGCTAATAAAACGAAATATTAATTGGCTGCTAGTGTGAATCTTTTTTTGTAACTTTGTGTGTTATTGGCAATTGGAGATTTAAGAGATTACCTACTTCAAAAGTAGGGAAACAAAGAAAATTTATGAAGATTTATTTATAGTAATAAGCAAATCCTTTCAAAAAAAAAAAAAAAAAGATTTATTTATAGTATTTTGTAAGGGGGGGCAAAAAAACCGAACCGAACCGTAATTAGGTGTTTCGGTTCGGTTTCGGTTTCATCAAATAACCCGTATGGTTTATAATATAAAAATATTTTGGTTTCGGTTTTTCGGTTTTTATATAATGCATGTAAGGTAGTATGTACTATGTAGGGTTTCTAACTTTATATGTATTACATTATTATCATATTATGTATTATTATTTTTTGTTAAAATGTTATTAGGAAAAAGGAAATAAACATACGTTATAAAAAGAAAATTTTGTCTTCTAGGTTTTCACTTTTCAAGCCGACTAATTCTATAATTACATTTGGTTTTTATTGATTTTCATCTCAATTCTAGTTTGAAATTTATTAGGATGCTTTATTTATTTATATAAACCGAACAGAAGTGGTTTTTTATTTTTATATAAGTTTGATCTTTTTTTTTTTTTAACATATATATTTCGTAAATAAATAATGATATTGGCCATAAAAACCGAAATCCAACCGAAATCAAACCGAACCGAAGGGTATATGGATTTTTATGGTTTTATTTTTTATTAAACCGATAAACCGTAAACCGAAGGAAACCGAACCGAACTCAACCGAAATACAAACGGGTTTAAAATGGTTTATGTTCTTACCAAACCGATAAACCGAAAAACCGAGCAAACCGAACCGTAACCAAACTGTAAACCAAGATGCCCACCCCTATACTATTTTGTGTGATACAAACTTATAGCTATATAGAATGGGCTTTTAATGGGCCCTTATTCGTTTATCTACGATAGCTTGGGTACTCTAATAATTAAAGAAAATGGAGAGTTAATTATGTTGATTAAAATCCTTAAATGCTGATAAAAAGTTAATGGTGGAGATGGGTTGAAACAGGCCATTCGGCCCAATAGTCAAAGGCTCAAAGCCCAAGAGAAGGTCACAAGAAAGGTCTATCAAAACAAAAAAAATTCATGAGAATCAAACTTAACTCACATTTTTTGGATTGGTTTGGTGGATTCGAGTTTGGATATTCCATGTTTATCAGATGTAAATTTGCGTGTTTTGAAGCTGGTGAAGCTCTTTCGGAAAACTTCCCAGATACAATCTTATGAGTGGGATTCAGGCTTGAGGTAATGGGCTTCAGGTCTTCAAGTTTGGTGAAGGTCTGTCCAATAGAATCTCATTAGTTTCACAAAATCATGATGCTGATATATTCTATGACATATTTGTTTTGATACGCAGATTTAGCGGATGCAAAGCTTTTTGAAGATTCAAAGTATTAAGTTTTGGGTGAATGCAAGAAGATATAACCGTTCGTTGTAAATTCATGAGTTGTAAAAAAAACTATACTTTAAAATCATCAATTCAGACGGTGAAATAACGACGATATTAAATACAAATCGTTAGATTATATGTTGAAAAAAAAAAGAAAATGAGATATAAAAAACCACGTGGCATATATAGAATGATCCAAATGGATAACACAAAATCGTGGGATATTCCAAACCACATCACACACAATTTGTTCCTCTCCTCTCCTTCATTATCCTCCAAATATCACTCAGAACGACTATGCATGCCATTGCCATACCAATTTCTGTTTAATTTCTCCAAATTCAAATTGTAATGGCGCTTCTTCCTTCACCATCATCGTTATCTCCATCTCCTTCTTTCAAATCCAAACCTCCATTGTTCCCTCCCCTTTCTCCAACCACCACCACCTTCACTCGCCGCCGTTTCAACAACCTCCGTTGCTCCTCCTCTTCCTTCTCCCAATCGCATCACAACAACGTTAACCCACCCAAATCCGACGACATCACCGAGCTTCCTCTCTTCCCTCTCCCA
This sequence comes from Odontarrhena argentea, assembly GCA_900406245.1. NCBI lineage: Eukaryota > Viridiplantae > Streptophyta > Magnoliopsida > Brassicales > Brassicaceae > Odontarrhena > Odontarrhena argentea. The sequence continues at coordinate 12,704 of OVAF01000237.1, read as the reverse complement.
CTCGTTCTCTTCCCCGGCGCTATCCTCCCTCTCCAGATCTTCGAGTTCCGTTACCGTATCATGATGCACACTCTCCTCCAATCCGATCTCAAATTCGGCGTCGTTTACTCCGATTCCGTCTCCGGATCCGCCGCTGAAGTCGGTTGCGTTGGCGAAGTCGTCAAACACGAGCGTCTCGTCGACGATCGGTTCTTCCTGATCTGTAAAGGCCAGGAACGGTTTCGAGTCACGAATCTCGTCCGTACGAAGCCGTATCTCGTAGCGGAGGTGACTTGGCTTGAAGATCGTCCTTCTGGAGAAGAGAATAATCTGGATTCGTTGGCGAATGAGGTCGAGGTTCTGATGAAGGAAGTGATTAGGTTATCGAATCGGTTGAATGGGAAACCGGAGAAGGAAGTTCAAGATCTGAGGAGGAATCAGTTTCCGACTCCGTTTTCGTTCTTCGTTGGGAGTACTTTCGAAGGAGCTCCGAGAGAGCAACAAGCTTTGCTTGAGCTCGAAGATACTGCGGCGAGGTTGAAGAGAGAAAGAGAGACGTTGAGGAATACACTCAATTACTTGACTGCTGCTTCTGCTGTTAAAGATGTGTTTCCTTCGTCTTCTTAGTGTACATAGATATAATTAAGGTTTCTCTTTATCACTTTATGTGTTGAGTAATTGGTGAATATACAGTTTTATGAAATGGTGGAATGTTGCTAAAAGTGTCATAGTGGAAGCTTGGATCAGTTTGCACAAAGTTTGCTATATCGACGATTCGGCTTAGAGCTGAGTAACTGAGTTATGTTAAGAAGTAGTAAGAGAATCATGGGATGTAAAAATCTGATATAAGGTGAGACTTATAAGCCATGGTGTTACTGTTAGTACTGGTGCTTGCTTTGGTTAAATGGCTTCAAATGTATAGGCTTTGGATGTGGCATGAGAGTGGTTGTTTCAGGGCTTTTGTTGTGGAGGGTTTAGGGTTTAGAGAGTGAGTCAAAAAGTTCTACTTAGGCTTCTCTTTAACCTTTCAAATAAACAAAGAGTCTTGTTTTGGTGTATTGGTGAGTTAGCTTATATATGGTATATATAGCTCGGATGGTCAATATTTATGTGAAGGTTTGATTTGAAGAGTTTCCAAACTGGTGCCAATGAAGAATTATGTATGCGAGAAAGGAAAGCAATTCCGGAATTGAAAAAAATGATTCAGAGTTTCATACTCCAAGAAAAGTAGGCCAAACCTCTGAATTCTTCATCATTGTGACTAAGTTTGAGCAGTCTGTCTCTGATAAATGTATGTGAGTTGTTACTTAACAATCAAATTGTAGATTAGAACTAGCAAAAGCATATTACGTATAAGTTAAAAACTGGAATGACAAAGTCATGTTATCCTTACTTGCCATTTAGTTGGTCTCTTGCTTCTGCGAATATGTCAGACATCAGTTTGACAGAATCCCAATATAATTAGAAAACTATTAGAAATTAATATATTCGATTGTCTGCCAATAGAAACTAAAACCAATTTGCTCAAATGAGCAAAAATCCTTTACTCTGTCAAAGTCCACTTTTCAACCCACTGCATATAAAGACATAACACCAGTTCATCATCCAAGAACACATACATCTTACCTCATTTGCTATGGGACTTGATCAACCAGCTCGGTCCAATCCACAAGGTAAACAAGATTCTTTTGTCCCTGATCACACTGTTTTGTTAATCATAATATTGCTTCTTCGTTGCAGAACAATTTGTGCAAATACCGCTTGATATCGAGCAGCACAGCAGGATCGACCAAACCATCAACCCGAATCAGGGACGCAACAGTTGGCTTACAATCATCATCTGCACCATCTTGGCCGTAACAGGTCAATCTATAGTCACACTCCTTGAGAACTATTACTACCTCCACAGAAACAATAGCGTTCGTTATGGTGTCTGGACTCGATCCCTCGTCCAGGTCATTGGATTCCCCATTCTCCTCTTACCTTTCCTCTCTTGCAAGAAACAAAACCAAGTTCCCGATAACTCCAGTCGAGCCTTTTTAGCCATTGTGTACCATATTATGATCAGCATCATAATGGCTGGTCAAGCGGTTTGCTGCTCGGCTAGTAAACAAGTTCTACCCTTTAAACTTTTCACTCTCATATCCACTACACAGCTCTTATTCACCCCGGTTATCTCCATCTACATGAACAAAATCAAACTCAACATGAACAAAATCAAACTCAACCGATGGATGATCCTCTCTCTGTTCTTCGCCATCCTCACTGGAGCTTTCACTATCCACACTTTCTCCGCTGGGTCCCCCAAGAAATACAACGGACGGGGAGTGTTTCCGGCTGTGTACGGTGCCTACTTGTTCTCTGTACTCCTCTGCGGGATCATGATCACATTCAACATTATCATCTCCGAACGCAACGAATCCACAAACAAGAAACTAAGTTTCGCAGCTGTTCTTCATTTGCTTATCTATTCCTCTCTCCTAGCCACCGTCATATTACTCGCAGGCTTTTTCATCTCCCGCGAGTATCACGACCTGAAGAGAGCCATGGATGGCTTCTCTAAGGGAGAGATGGCCTACGTGAGGAGTATGGTGGGTTTAGTCCTCGCGTGGCAGGTCTACTGGGTCGGTATCGTGGGGCTTGTGTTCTCAGTCTCCGCGGTGTTTTCCAACGTGATCACCGTCTGTACTTGGCCGATCCTGTCGCTTCTTGTGGCTTTCTTCTATAAGACGTACGGAAAATACAATGTCTTGAGTGGAATAGCCTTAGCCACGGCCGCTCTTAGCGTTGCTTCTTATTTTTATTTGATTCACAAAGAGAAGCGTGATCAGGTTGACGAGGCCACGACCTGACATTCAATCATATGTCTTTGCTTTCATGTCTGAAATTGTTTATTCCATTGACTAAAACTAGAAAACTGTATTGCCTGTTGTTATATAATTGACAAACTAAAATTTTTACTTGTTAATTAGGTTTACTTTCTTAATCAAAACTACTCATGTAGAGTGAGAAGGATACAGAGAGATTTCATTAAACCCCACTAAATTTGAAAATTTACTTCTCTTAATTAGCTAATGACTAGCAAGATATACTAGGTAACCTATGTAGTACACTTAAAGCGACTAGTATAGTTGGTAGTTCACATTTTACATTTCTCATATATATATATATATATTACACAACAAATAAGGTTGTTAACCTTTATACCAGAATTGATGTGTCACCACTATTACAGTCATGTATATTCACTCCTTAAATAGTATTGACATGGAGGTTTTTTACAATGATAGATCACAAGACCTTACTAAGTTGAGATGCATGAGTAATGAAAGTGAAGTGTTTTTGAGGTACTGTAGTTGTTGCTGGAACAAGCTGAGACTGTTCCAGCCGAGGATGAACAGTTATGTGAACAGTGCTTTGATTTAGAAGTGTTGTGGAGATTGCTAGATAAGCTTGTAGCTGCTCGAACAAAAGATCAGAAAGTGATGTGGACATAAGCAAACGAACTTGACTGCTGCTTCTGCTGTTAAAGATGTGTTTCCTTCGTCTTCTTAGTGTACATAGATATAATTTTCTCTTTATGTGTCGAGTAATTGGTGAATATACAGTTTTATGAAATGGTGGAATGTTGCTAAAAGTGTCATAGTGGAAGCTTGGATTAGTTTGTACAAAGTTTGCTATATCGACGATTCGGCTTAAAACTGAGTAACTGAGTTATGTTAAGAAGTAGTAAGAGAATCATGGGATGTAAAACTCTGATATAAGGTGAGACTTATAAGCCATGGTGTTACTGTTAGTACTGGTGCTTGCTTTGAATAAATGGCTTCAAATGTATAGGCTTTGGATGTGGCATGAAAGTGGTTGTTTCAGGGCTTTTGTTGTGGAGGGTTTAGGGTTTAGAGTGTGAGTCAAAAAGTTTCTACTTAGATCACCTGTATCAATGGATCTTTAGGGGTCTTCACAGTTTCCAAAACAAAAAAATGAAGGAAAATAAAAAGAAAAACCCAAAATCTGAAGATCCGGTCCTTAACTAAGAACTTTTGGCACCAAAAGATACGACACGTGTCACATTCTAATTGGGCGTGTTTTTTTTTTAATAACAAAAAACCAAAAAAGAAATTAAAAAAAAAAACTAAAATAATACCAAAAAAACGTTAAAAAAAATAAAAAAATGCAAAAAATAAAGTTTAAAATAAAAGCATTACAAAAACGTAAAAAAATAAAAGAATTACAAAAAAGTAATACAAAACCTTAAAATATTACAAAAATATATAAAAAAATAAAATATTACAAAAATATATAACAAATGAAAAAAAAATAAATTACAAAACAAAGGAAAAAAATTACAACAAAAACTTTAAAAAATTTATTTATATTAAAAGAAAAAGTCTTATTTTGATATAACAATTTATATTAAACTAAAAAATAAACTTCAATTATGTTCGTATTTGTTATTCAATTTTATAAAATATGTTTGATATACCGAATATTATAAAATATTTGTATATTTAAAATGTAATTTCAGTAATTTAATGTTTGTATTTTTTCCGATTTTGTAAAATATTTTACATCTTTCGAAAAACGTAAAATAAATATTTGTGTTTTTTGAAGTGTCATTTTATATTAGTAATTTCAATAATGTATTGTTATTTTAGTTTAATTAATAGTTTAATTGTGTATGATAAACAATAATGAATTAATTAAAAAAATATTAAATTATGTCTAAAGATACCAAAGAAAGTAAGGGGGTTTTCACAAAAAATATTAGTAGGATCATTATATTATTTAATTATTATAACTATTATTAATTAAATCAAAAGATCCCCTAATAGGGATCATGATTAAAGATGGTCCTTTCTATCCTTTCAAATTAACAAAGAGTCTTGTTTTGGGGTATGGGTCAGTAGCTCGAATGGTAAATATTTATGTGAAGGTTTGATGTGAAGAGTTTTTCAAACTGGTTGCAATGAAGAATAATATATTATGTAAATATAGTAAGGTTCCTTCCTCAACTAGCTCTGAGAAGCTGCCACGTGTCCATACATTTTCAAAATTTATTTATTAGTCCTTCTATTTACTTTGTTATTATATTTACTCCGTAATTGAAAAACATATATGAACAACTCTTTAAAACTTATATTACAATACAAATTTTACATAATTTCTAGAGGTCATGAAAGATTTAGTCAAAAAATATATATATATCATGCGAAAAAATTATTCAATAAAAGCTAAAAAGAATAAGAAAATAATTTAGTACTGATATTAGCCCCTCTATTTATTTTGATATTATATTTACTCAGTAATTGAAAAACATATGAACAACTCTTTAAAACTTATATTAAAATACAAATTTTACATAATTTCTACAGTCATGAAAGATTTAGTCAAAAAAATATATATATCATGCGAAAAAATTATTCAATAAAAGCTAAAAAGAATAAGAAAATAATTTAGTACTGATATATATATATATTAAAAATTATCAAAATATCTTTCCTATGAATCTTTCTGAAAAAATGCTATCCACGAATTAATAATAAAAAATATTTACATTCAATCATATAACATATTTACAAACCTATATTAGAAATGTCAATTTCATCTATATATCAAAAGTAAAGTTTCTTCTACAACTATCTTTGAGAAGCTGTCATGTGACACATATATTTTTAATTATTTTTTGGTAGTTCCTCTATTTACTTCGTCAATACTTTTACGAATTAACAGTAAAAAATATGAACAATTCATTAAAACTTATATTACAATACAAATTTTACATAATCTCTACACCTCATGAAATATTTAGTCAAAATATTAGTATGATTCTTTATCAATATTACTTATGTCCATTTTATAATTTCATCCACGCAACGCGTGGACTTTCCCTAGTATATTATGTATGCAACTTGCAAGCGTATTTGATACTCGTAAGGAAAGCCAATTCCGTAATAAAAAGAATGATTGAGAGTTTTATACTCGTAAAATCATCAACCTCCGTAAGTAGGCCAAACTCTGAATTCTTCATCATTGTGAGTTGTGACTAAGTTTTAGCAGTCTGTCACGTAGAGACTAGTCAAAGAGACTTTATAGATGCGTGCGAGTTGTTACTTAGCCAAAAGTATATTACGTATATCTTGTGTCTTTGCCATAGATACAAGTTAAAAAATCGAATGACAAAGTCATGTCATCTTTTACTTGCTACTTGGTCGGTCTCTTGCTTCTGCGAATATGTCAGACATCAGAATCCCAATATATTAAATCTCCGTAAATAGTAACTAAAACCAATTTGCTCAAATGGGCAAAAACCCTTACTCCGTCAAAGTCCACTTCCAAAACCACTGGCATATAAAGACATAGCACGAGTTCTTTGGAATCATCATCCGAGAACACATTCATCTTATTACATCATCTGCTTCCAAGGTCTCAGAACTTATTAATCATGGGACATGATCAACCAGCACGGTCCAATCCACCAGGTAAACAAGATTCTTCTGTCTTATTCCCCTGTTTTGCAAATCATAAGACTTTTTCTCCTTTGCAGAACAATTTGTGCAAATACCGCTTGATATTGAGCACACCATCAACCCGATTCAGAGACGTAACAATTGGCTTACAATCATCATCTGCATCATCTTGGCCGTAACAGGTCAATCCATAGTCGGACTCCTTGAGAACTGTTACTACCTCAACAAAGACCCAAGCGTCCACTACGGTGTCTGGACTCGATCCCTCGTCCAGTTCATCGGATTCCCCATCCTCCTCTTCCCACTCCTCATCTTCCTTCTCCTCTCTTGTAAGAAACAAAACCAAGTTCCCTTTACCTCCGAACGAACCTCGAGGCGAGCCTCCTTAGCCATTATGTACCCTTGTATCGGCATCATGATGGCTGGTCAAGCGATTTGCTCGACTAATAAACAAGATCTACCTTATAAACTTTTCACTCTCATTTCCACGACACAGCTCTTTTTCACCCCGGTTATCTCCACGTACGTGAACAAAATCAAACTCAACCGATGGATGATCCTCTCTCTGTTCTTAGCTATCCTCACTGGAGCTTTCACTATCAACACTTTCTCCGCTGGGTCATCCAAGAAATACAAAGACCAGGGAGTGTTTTCAGCTGTATACGGGGCCTCTTTGTTCTCCTTAATCCTCTGCGAGATCATGATCACATTCGACATTATCATCTCCAAACGCAACAAATCCACAAACGAAAAACTAAGTTTTTCAGCTGTTCTTCAGTTGCTTACCTATACGTCTCTCGTAGCCACAGTCATATTACTCGCATGCGTTTTCATCTCCGGCGAGTATCACGACCTGAAGAGAGCCATGAATGGGTTCTCTAAAGGAGAGATGGCCTACGTGAGGACTATGGTGGGTTTAGTCCTCGCGTGGCAGGTCTACTGGGTCGGTATCGTGGGGCTTGTGTTCTCAGTCTCCGCGGTGTTTTCCAACGTGATCAGCGTCTGTACTTGGCCGATCCTGTCACTTCTTGTGGCTTTCTTCTATAAGTCGTACGGAAAATTCAATGTCTTGAGTGGAATAGCCTTAGCCACGGCGGCTCTTAGCGTCGCTTCTTATTTTTATTTGATTCACAAAGAGAAGCGTGATCAGGTTGATGAGGCCATGACCTGACCTTGAATCATATCTCTTTGCTTTCATGTCTGAGATTGTTTATGTATAGGGATTCTTGTAAAGCTGAAAATGATTCAGTAATAAGAATTTGATTTAAATTCCAAAGCGTAGTATTATTACTAAAACTAGAAAACTGTATTGCCTGTTGTTATATAATTTACAAACTAAAATTTTTATTTCATTAAACCCCACTAAATTTGAAAATTCACTTCTCTTATTAGCTAATGAGTAGGCAAGATATACTAGGTAACCTATGTACACTTAAAACGACTAGTATAGTTGGTACTTCACATTTTACATTTTACATTTCTCATATACATATTACACAATAAATAAGGTTGTTAACCTTTATACCAGAATTTGATGTGTCACCACTATTACAGTCATGTATATTCACTCCTTAAACAATAATGACATGGAGTTTTTTTACAGAATGATAAATCACAAGACCTTACTATAAGTTTTGGGATACATGAGTAATGGCTTTCAAAGTATGGATATTGACACAAAAAAGATTCACATATCAAACACATCATTCAACTCTATCTCAATCTTTGAACCGGACTTTCTAATTCATTATTGTTTATAGATAATCTAAGACAACATACAATTTTTTTGACATATATTATGTGGGATACACAGACCGTCTTTGATAGTGTGCTTGAGGTGCGCATTTTGTAAGTAAGACCGAAACAGAAAGCTTAAATGTCATAAACACTCTAAGCTACGCAGAATTTAGAGAATCAAACTCAAATGTGTCGAAGCCCAGTAAAACAAGAGCCCACAAAACTTCCTATGAAGCTTCCCTCTTCACCTTCACCTTTACTTTTGACTGAGAATAAGGACGAGGCTATGAGCTGTGAACTGGATAAGGATGGACAAGGCTACTGAGATCACGACAGCTAATAGGTTCTCACCTTTACAACTGACGGTAATGTGTTGATGTAAAATTAGAGCTCTTTGTCTTGGACTGATATTCAACATCTATCATTATAACGGTTTAAGGAAGATAATTAATAAAACAATATTTTCCTCATTTTAAGCTCGACGAGCTTTACTCTCGGGAACAACGATAAAAGAATATTTTATAAAGTATCAATCATTGAAATTATTTTTGTATTCACTAATCTGATAAGTATTTTCAAATGAATTGCAAAATATAGACCGGCAATGGTATATGGGAGTCATGATGAGTGTCCGCATGATTTCCACCTGGATTCTAGACCTAGTTCATATTAAAATAATAAGTTGATATGCTTTTTTTTTATTACAATTTGAAAATATTTAAACCTTTGTAATTAACAAAAAGATAAACACATTTAAACCTCACAATCTCTCGTACTCTTTATCTTCATCTTAAATTATTCATGTACAATTTTTAAGACATTATAGAATATGAAAGTAATTAGTTTAAATGTTAAGAGACTATAAATGGAACCAAAACTTGAATATTTTATGGAAAGATATTTAACAACTGTATTACAAACACTACGTACTATGACTGATTTCAACCCACCACATGACCTCATAAGAATATATACATTTATTATTTATTTTTTTTTGGCTCAACAACAATAATATTCATTCCTAAATGTTTACACAACATAGTCAAGCTTGTGGTGTGAAATAAAGCCTTCTCTTCTTGGTCTCACAGAGGAATAAAACCTCAGGGAAATACTGACCACGTATTTCCCTTAGGTATCGAACTGTAGGGGTATTCCCCACCCCCTGACAGTTCCAACTCAGTAGTCTCATATTGACTTCGAAGGGTTGGAATTAACCATCAACCCTTCTTTCACATTCTTCCCCTTTCTACCTTTTGAGGTGAACCCAGTTGATAGAAAGGAGGGAGCTGCCACAAAGACAGACTGATCCTGAGTCTTGGAATTCTGACAATCAGAAAACTTTGACCCAGTTCGTTTGGCTCGTGAACCACCAGAGCCTGTACCACTTCCGCCTGAGACTTTAGAGGCAGAATCACTAGAATGAGGGCTTAATCTTTCAAAGACTGAGGGTGATCCTTCATTTGATTTCCTTTTGTCTCTTTCCCAATCTCTCATCAGAGCCACTCAGTCTTCTTTTCTTAGAGCCTACAGTCCCAGAATCTCCTGAGCTTCTAGACGTACCACCTGCTATCCTACTAGCCCCCCCTTTAGTACTATCTTCCTCTCCAACACTAATAGCCTCTTTACTACTAGTACTTCCAGGTGCCAGTCCCACCTCTGAGGTCTGTGGTGGATCTTTTCTGACCCATTGAAGTCTGTCCTTGACACTCCTTCCGTTCCCTTTTTTGGTCTGATATGCTTGAGGCTGAGAGAAGACTGATCTATCACTGAGTCCATGTTGCTTTGGAGCTACTGCCTCTTGGGAGATACCTTTCCCCTTTGTAGCAGCACTAAAAGATTCACTTCGTGGCGTCTGTTTCCCTCCTTTTTTAGCAGTGTGCTCAGGATGCACTTGAAAGGGACATTTGGTCTGGTCATGAGTGAGCCTCTTACAAAGAAAACAGATCTTCAACAGCTTTTCATAGGTTAGCTCTGTGATTGCAGACTCTCCTGTTGAAAACCGAGCTAACTTCCTGAACTGTAAGGGCTCATCCGCCTTGAGGTGAACTAGTGCTCTGGCATACTCTAGTGAGGAGGAATTCTTGGCGTGTAGTTCAACTTTCTCCACAAAACCCAAAGGCTGGACCACACTCCTCACTGATTGTTCCTTCCAGAAATGTATTGGGATGCCTTTAACTCTGACCCAGAAGGGAATTCGATTGAGGAAATCTTGATCAGGTTGCGGCTTCCATTGATCCACAGCCACAATCCACTCATTGACAAACCAAGGTGCCTTCGTCAATACATATTGGAGATCTCTCTCACAAGTGAAGAGAAACTGAACTCTATCACTTCCTACGCCTCGACCTCTGACTCTATCCTCTAAACCCCAGATAGGTGGGAGAGCCTTGACTAACCCACCAACTTTATGAACAGCCGGATTCAGACATCGAACAATAACACTGAGGGAGTTTTCTTCAAGGAGATCTTCATTTTCCAGATCTGGGATATCGACTGGGTCACCATCCTCGATCAGATCGCGTTCCTTCAGCTCCTCCATGAGAGTTAACTCCTTCTTCTTCCTTGGCCGATTCATCAGATCTAGCTAGAGAAGATCGTAGCCCCTCGAAGCAAACTACCACTATCACTCAGATCTAGACCACACAAGTCTCCAGAAAACAGCAGAAAGGAAGATCTACTACTGACTGAAATCTCTAGCGCACCGATCTAAATTTCAAAAATCCCCAAATCGCCTCTGTCGGAACCCTAGAGCCATTTACCGATTTTTTAATTTAAGAATATATACATTTATTTGTCACAAAGGAATGAACTTTAAGAAATTAATTTCCACTTTCGTCAAAAATCAAATGGGAAAACAAATACGTGTTCAAAAATAAAAGTAACGGCCATTTTCTGTTTCCCTTTTTCAATTTAATCATACTTTACAGATAATTCAAGTCAAGTACATTTTACAAGTGTAATCATTATTATGTTAATATATTCTGCAGAGAAAGTTCAATTGTATTTATTTTAGTGGTGCCTTTAGCACATGTAATTTTTGTTTTTCTTTTGAATAGAAAACAAATTGCAGTTAAAAAGCCAACATATATATTATAATAAGTTTGCTTATTTGTCTTATCTATCAAATAACCTCTGACCTCATATTCATGTGTTACATTCATAAACTTTTACATAATTAATTTTCTTCTTCTTTTTCCTTTCAATTATCAGAGAACTCAAACTCTTTTTTTTTTGTCACGTTTTTAACTTTAGTTTTAGATTGAGAAATTAGGGTTTAGCTTTTTAATTTACAATAAGGGATTATGACTCTAATGAGGTTTTACATTGTCGTTTTGGTTTTTTTTTCTTTTTTTTGTGGAATTAGGTTTTTTTTTAATAAGAGATTAATTTTTGTAAGGTTTATGTTTTTAGTTTGGGTTTACGGATTGAGAAATTAGGGTTTTTTTTGTCAATTAGAGATTAGAGATTGATTTAGGTTTAGTTTTTTTGGATTAATTAAGCTAGATATATTATGTATTGTGCAATAAAAGTAATGTAATATTTGAGTCGTAGAAGGCTAAAATTGTCTTGAAAAGATACTTATTCTTTTGTTATGGCAAAAAAATAACTTTTGATGGCATTATTAAATTCTATTTCAAATTTGTGGCAAGGTCCATAATTTTGCCAAAAAAAAATATATAGTGTGGATGCCAAACACATTAAATAGTAAAAAAACTATATGATGATGATATTGAACTTATGTTAAAATTTTCATTCTTCATTTTATATAAGAAACTCTGAAATTCTCTTTCCTTTACTAAGATCATAATTATTTTAGAACGGACTCTAATAAAATGTAAATATTGAAAATATAAGATGATGACCAAAAGAAAAAAAAACTAATGAACTTGAGATAAGTAGGTTACGTACTTTTTCAGTTTGAAAAACATTTAAACCTTTGTAACAAAAAAGAAAAAAAAAACACATTTAAACCTCATAGTCTCTCATACTCTTTATCTTCATCTTAAATTTTTATATATATATACTAAATAATACATACATGTTCATTCTTTAAGACAACAGAATATTAAAATAACTAATTTCAATGTTATAGACGATACAAATAATTCAACCAGAATTTGAAATTTTGTGGAAAATATTTTGCAACATATAACAATTGTGTTAGAAATAAATAATACTATGATCTATGACCGTGTTCAACCCACCACAAGATCTACCATAAGAGCATACATTATAGCAAAAAAAAAAGTACGTGTTCAAAAATAAAAGTAATGGCCTCTTTCCTGTTCTCCTTTTCCATTTATCATGCATACACATATCTCAAGTAAAACCAAATTTGGCACATACATGTAATCAATATAAGTAATATATTCTACAGAAAAAAGTTCAATTGTATTTAATACAGTGGTGTCTTTAGCACATGTATTTTTTTTAGTTTTCTTTTCAATAGAAAACACATTTGCAGTTAGGGCATCCTCAATACAGATCTGATGCAAGTGTCTTAAACAAAGAAAAAAAAAA